>VZRI01005461.1:22168-38128 GCA_013397515.1 Upupa epops | reverse complement strand
GAGAGAGTGTTACATTCCTGGCAGCCTGACACCTGCACAGCCTGATCTTGTTGGAGGACCTCTGTTAGAGTTCCCACATGCATATGCAGTGGTGACTGTAGCCTGGTCAAACTCTGCTGCTGCGTTGTTACCATGGTTTGGGTTTTTTTGTTGTTTGGTGTTTGTTTGGTTTGGTTTCCCCCCCGCTAGCGACCAGCGGTCAGCGTCTGGAGCTGCGCGTTGTCGCCGCCTCGTGAGTTCTGAGTGTGTCTTCCGGTTTTGCCTCCTTCGAAGAGGTCCGGCTCTACCCCCCAGCAGTGATTGCCGGGCTAATGCCGCGAGACTTCCGAAACTCCGCCGACTCCCCTGAGCTTCCCCGTGCAGGAAGACCCTCAGATCACCCCGAAACCTTGATAAAACAGTGTCCAGGGCTGCGCTCTGTCGCTGCGTGTGAGGTCATAGTATTTTCTGGATGGTAGATTAGAAACTCCCTGCAGTTAGTTAATTTTGCTTTTACCATTCTGTAACCTCTACAATGTTATAAGTGCATAGTATCAATTTGAGTAACATGGAGAAATGGAGACTGAGGGGTGACCTCATTAATGTTTGTCAATACGGAAAGGGCAGGTGTAAAGAGGACAGAGCCATGCTCTTCTCAATGTCATCCAGTGATAGGACAGGGGGCAACGGGTGTCATCTGGAACATAGGAAGTTCCACATAAATATGAGAAGAAACATCTTCATGGTGTGGGTGCCCATGGAACAGGCTGCCCAGGTGGGTTGTGGAGTCTCATTCTCTGGAGACAATTAAAACCCACTTGACCATGTCCTGTGTGACTTGATCTAGGTGATTCTGCTCTGGCAGGGGGATTGGACTGGTTGATCTTTTGAGGTCCCATTCTGTGATTCTGTGTTCCTTTATACCATGTTTGACAGTCCTAAGTGCATTCTGTTTCAGAATTCTCAGAAGCAGCATATGTTGTCCAAAATACACACACCATGTTAATTACATTTCTTAAATCAAGTCTTATTTTTTTCCTTCTATTGAAGTTGGTGAGAGATTAGTAATAGTAGAAAATAAGTTGTTTGATAGCAGCGCGTGCTTTATCAGTGCAAAAGCAGGACACTCGCTTCAGGTGAACTTCATTCCTATGTGAGCATTTAACATATTAAAAGTTGACAACATTAGTTGAACATTCATCCCGATGAGATAATTTTTGAGAAGATCAGAACAAGCGTAGGATGCACTAGAACATCTATTGTATGCTTTTTAGAAAAGTCTGATTTCCTTCAGTGGGTTTGTTTCTGTTAAGGTTTTACACTTGAGCTGAAGGAACGCTTAAAAGAGCTGTGCTTGATATTGCTAGAGCTAAGATTTCCTTTGAGAGGATTCTTTCTAATAAATGAAAAGTAATTTGACTGTTGCCAATAGAGTGTTTTGACACTAAATGGTGAAGTGTCCATTTCCTTTCCTGACCTTTTGACACAGTGCTGTGGTAGTGGGCAGCAAGTCATTGAAACAAAATAATCTCTTTTTTTAACTCTTAAAGTGAGGAAGGAAAAAAGTTCTGTGTGAAAGGTACTTGAGAGCATCATGACAGAATAATATCTTGAGTGCGATGACTGTAAAGTCACTTCTGTGATTCTGTGAAAACAAAACCTATTTCATCATACTTCATGAAGTTGTTCTCCTAGTTTTGTTTTCATTTCTGTCTCAAAATGTTTTCAAAAACGTTTAACTTTCTCAAATTCATAAGATGCTTCTGACGTATGTCTCAGTTTCTCTTTTCTTGTGTTTTGCAAGAACTCATTGTCAGCAGTTGTAGCTTCCAATAGGCACGTGGGCCATCTGAAGTAGTTTCCATTTTCCACTGAGGCATACTGTTAGAAGAACTTTTCCAATCCAAATAACTGCCATTTATTACTTTTTAATTGCTTAGTGTGATAATTGCTTACATTTGCTGTTTCAATATATATAATTGGGTTCATACAGCTCAATGGTTGCTTTGGGAAAAGCATATTGTGTGTATACAGTTTGTCACAGATAAAGTTCTGATGATGAAGAAAGTTGTTCTAATGCTCAGAGAAAATGCAATTGAAGTAAAGAAATAAAAGAGCAAAAATAAATATAAAAAAGATGGCCATTGAGTTTAGCATCATTTTCTGCCATCAACTTTGGGGAAAGTGGTCCATACAGCACACTTAAGCTCGATCTCAGCAAAGGTTCTCAAATTCTGCTGTGCAGGCAACAAACAACAGGCAGGAGAAATTTCTCTGTACAGTTTTGCTTCTCTTAATGTTACCAGTATTCCCATTTTAAGTCTGATACCTTCTGTTGCTAAAATTTTTGTGAAACCTGGTCTCACAAGTAGGTAAGCATCTTAATTCCATAGGAAAGAGAAAGTATCCTGCTAGTCTTTGAGACTGTAAAGAAAAATCTTAGAAGATGAAAGGTTCATAGAGCTTTAGAAAAGGCAAGGCAGACATAACATAGATGTTTCAGATGTCCAGTCCTGGGCTCCCCAGTTTAGGAGGAGCAGAGATCTGATTGATTGAGTCTAGCAGAGGGTCAAAAGGATGATTAGGGGACTAGAGCCACCTGCCTTATGAAGAAAGACTTGAGAGACCTGGAGCTTTTCAGCTTGCAGAAGAGAAGGTTACAGGGGACTTAATCACTATCTATAAATCCGTGAGGGCTGTGTATCAAGCAGAAAGAGACAATCTCTTTTCGCTTGCAGCCTTTGATAGGACAAGGGGCAATAGATGTAAGCTGGAGCACAGCAAATTCCACCTCAACATGAGGAAGAACTTCCTTACTGTAAGGGTCACAAAGCACTGGAATGGGCTGCCTAGGGAGGTTGTGGAGTCTCCTTCTCTGGAGACTTTCCAGACCCATCTGGATGTGTTACTTTGTGGCCTGCACTAGGTTCAATGGTCCTGCTTGAGCAGGGGGATTTGACTTGATGACTTCTAGAGGTCCCTTCCAACCCTAATGATCTGTGTGTTTCACCCCTAGTTTAACTTAAATGGGTCATTTTTTATCTTTTTTTTTTTTTGATGGATCAGGGGACTTTTAGAGCTCTGGTTTTGACAGCATGATTCTCATGAAAACAGTTTTGAGTCCCATGCATATATGAGAATGCAGATCTTGACTCTTTCTGCTTCTGGCATACATGGCTGAGAACTGGATTCATTTGTCATAGTCTAGGACTGTTTGTGGAGAAGAAACAGGACTCTTTTTGTACAGCATATCATAGCAAACCAAGCCAATGTACACCATGTTTAGATGTTAAGAATCTGTGTTTAAATTCTGTCAAGGAGGGCTAAGCTGTATGACAAGCTTTTCTTTGTGCTGCTAAAAATTGTAAACATCCATAACTCTTCAGTTCCTGCCTTTCCCACTTTTAGCCTTCACTACTGAAGTCTATTTAGTAGCTTAAGATGCTGAATATATTTTTCATTACCACTTACTAAAGCTTTTATTCTGCTTCTGGTTTGTTCTGCTGCTTCTCAGCTTGTAGCTGAACTAGTTATATGAACAGTGAGGTTAACCATGGTCCTTCCCTTGCCTTGTAGGACTCCTCAGTGGGCAGACCTCTCCGATCAACACGAAACTGGAAAAGCTGGACCCCCAGCAGGTGCTGCAATTGTGTCTCCGTTACCAAGATCATCTTCACCAGTGTGCAGAAGCAGTTGCCTTTGACCAGAATGCACTCATGAAACGGATCAAGGAGGTACTGTCTGCATCCTGCCCACTGCTGGTGGGGAAGGGCTTAGGGCATCAGCTGGGCCATCTTGTGATTTCAATGCAAGTTCTGACTGTAGATGGTTGTGGGTGATCTGCAGCAGCCCACCTCAGATTAAACACTGAAGAGGAACTTAAGAGCTGTGCACTTCAAGCAGTTTATTTGCTTTAATTTTGGTTACTGTTTGGCTATGAGTTTATTGGTTATGGCCTGTGACTTTGGGTTTTTTAACAGTAGCTGTTCCTCTGGTATGGAAGGTATTGCAAGTAACTGTTGAAGAATTACAAAGATGACTGGATATTCTAAAGGTAACACTCTTCATTTAATTCTGTATGGCATATATTTTACTGTGCCTTGTGGTTAGGCTCTAATTTAAGGCAAGAATTGGTTATTTTAACATCTTTTGTGATTCAACAAGGGCACTGTAAAGTCTTGCATCTGGACAAGAATAACCCTGGGAGGAAGGGATCTGGAGGTACTGGTGGACAGCAGGATGAGCCAGTGATGGGCCCTTGTGCCCAAGAAGGCCACTGGCATCCTGGGGTGACTTAGAAGGGAGTTGGTTAGTAGGTTGAGAGAGGTCCTCTTTTACTCTGCTTTGGTAAGATCACATCTGGAATATTTTGTCTAGTTCTGGGCCCCTCTGTTCCACAAGGACACAGAACTGCTTGAAAGAGTCCAGCACAGAGCCCCAAAGATGATGAAGGGAATGGTGCATCTCCCTCATGTGAAAATAATGTGGAACTCTCTAGTTTGGAAAAAAGGAGACTGAGGGGTGACCTCATTAATGTTTATCAGTATGGAAAGGGCGGGTGTCAGGAGGATGGAGCCAAACACTGCTCAGTGTCATCCAATGATAGGATGAGGGGCAACAGGTGTAAGTTGAAACATAGGAGGTTCCACATAAATATGAAAAGAAACTTATTTACAGTGAGGGTGACAGAGCACTGGAACAGGCTGCCCAGGGAGGTTGTGGAGTCTCGTTTACTGGAGATGTTTAAAACCCACCTGGACATGTTCCTGTTGATCTTTAAAGGTTCCTTCCAATCCCTAACATTCTTTGATTCTATGAACTGTTTTTTACATACACTCCCAATTGAGCCCTCCTTGCCTTTACTTGGTATTACTATCAATAGGGAATTGACTTGAAAAATCGTGAGATTAGTGACATGTTTCCAGTATTAATTAAATTCCCTGTGACCTTCTAGAACCATTTTGAAAAGGTAGTAGCTTTTCAACTGATTGACTTTGATTCTATGAAATGTATTGGTCCTCAGTAACTCAAACCTGACTGTGATTTGTATATTGGCACACAATCTGGATTAAACTGGTTCTTAATGGGAACAAGAATAAGGTATGGAAGTTCCAGTAGTTACTGCAAGTCTAAGTAGACCTGTGTGTGTGTTCCCTAATGTTGGGAACCAAATCAGTCTAGTTTTCCTCTCCATTCCATTTCACAGTTCAGCCAGAATTTCTTTGCAGTGTGTTGGCAGGATCCCTATCAGTTCCTAGATAGAGAACGTGTGTGGCTTTCAGTTGCTGTGAATGTCTCTGTCAAGAAGAAATACATTTACTCAAGTGTTTCCTTGAAGGGGAAAGAACTGAAGGTGTGATTGAAGGTGCTTGACTCAACTGTCTCTCTTCAGTGGTTGTGCTTACTCGTACCTGAAATGCTGTTTCTGCAAGGGATTGATTTTTATGTCTTCACTGACAAAAATTAACATTAAAAAAAATGAGGGTGTGCTTGCAGTTTTTGGGAAAAAATAACAACTCCACATTAATGTGTAGTAGTCATTTTCAGCAGCTGACTTGCCATCTGTTGCAATACTTCATGAATTTCAGGATTTCATTTCATTTTCTTTCTCCTCCTTATCTATCACTTTGAAAAACAACAGAACAGCAGTTTATAATTGATATGTGTGTCAGGCCAGGGTTATGACATGTTGAAAAACTTTACAGTTTTAAAGAAAAAAAACCTGTGTGCAGCATTTTCTGTATAATTTTCTTACCCTTTGGTGTTTTGTAGGATGAAAATGTTAGCTTATTTGATAAGTAACCACACTGCTGACTTTTGGGAGCATTCTAGTCAGATGGACCTGGGAATAGGGTCTAGTCTGTCTGCAGCTGCTGTGTGGAATCCTCGTGAGCTTGTGCATGCTAGGAAAGGTGTAGTTTTTTCAACCCAGTCGATAACATTTTAGAAAAGGCTATGGCATATAAAGCAATTCTAGCTCGTTAAAAGGTTAAACTGGTCTTAACTACACTTGCAGTGTTTAGTGATGAGAACAAAGCTGATGTCACCTAATGACACTGACTGTCCCTAATGATGCTTTTGTCTCTGATGTGCCTAGAGACAGCGTCCAGGACAAACTGTTCCATCACCTTTCCTGGGATGGAGGTGAGGCTGACCGGTCTATAGTTATCGGTCCTCCTTTTTACCCTTTTTGAAGATTGGAGTGACATTTGCTAACCTCCAGTCTCTAGTCACCTCTCCTGATCCCCATGACTTAGAAAGGATGACGAGAGTGGCTTAGCAATGACTTCTGCAGTCTCCCTTGGCACACGTGGTTGCATCCCATCAGGGCCCATGGATTTACATACATCCAGTTTGCTCAACTTAACTCTAACTCAGTCCTCATCAACCAAGGCAGATTCCTCTCTTGCCTCAAATTCCTCTGATTCCTCTGCAGTTTGGGCTTTGATATCAGGACATCTCCCAGAAGTACAGACAGAAGCAAAGAAGTTGTTCAGTATGTCTGCTTTCTCTGTATCCTCTGTCTTCAGGACACCCACCTCATTCAGCTGGAGGCCTCATCACAGGTGAAAGGAGAAATAAAGAGCCTCATAGATTTTCAGAGTCTTCATTAACCTCCTATTTCCAAGACACTAGAGACTGTATTTAAGGTATCAATTTCTTCATAAATGCCATCTCCTTAGCTTTTCTAGAAAGCATAGCAGTGTGTCACTAAATCCTTTGAAAATACAAGTGGCATTTCACCACAGGTTCTTCCCCATTTTAGGAATGGCACATTCCAAAAAATTCTTGGGCATTTGGTCTTGTTAAGGCTATCATACTCTACCAGCCTTATTGAGCTTAGTCAGTAGATGCATCATTTGCAGGGCATGTCCACAGAAAACAAGTTTCACAAGTAGTTTTGGAAATTCTGCTCTGATACCACCCAACAGAAAACCATAACAAGCAGGAATGGCAACAAACATCTCACTCAGTAGAGTATAACATAAACAAAATAAAAGTTCAAGCCAAAAGTCCAAGCATCCACATTTGAGTCCATTCTCTGAAAGGGTACTGGCCAGCTGTGACTGGAACACTGAATGAAGCCCTGGCACTCCACATCTTTTTGCTGAGAGTGCGACAGTGTTAAGAACAGAAACTGTGGTGTATTTCCCAGTAGAAACTATGTGTGTTTGCAGTGGATACGCAGCAAGTCTAATGGAAGCCTTGGTTAATGGCATCAGGCTCTGCCCCAGCCAGGCAATGTCATTCCAAGGTTTCTGGTCTACGATTCATTTACTCATGGTGGTGGAATGGCTCCCTGCACTTAGCACAGCTTTCCCCTTTATCACCACCTCCAAGGCACCTTGTCCTTCAGTTTCCACTCAAGAATGTCAAACCTTTACAACTGCTAGCCCCCTGCCCTCAGACCTGAGAAGGGTTCAAAACCACAGACCCTATCAGTAGCGGACCCATCCCTTCCTTCAGGCCACATTGCCCAGCAAGTTTTGCCACCCGGTGACAGGTATTGTCAATAAAACAAATACTTACTACAGAAACAATGTAGTTGCAATTAGGGTCAAAAAGCCACAAGGCATTAATGAATAACAAACTCAAATTCCTAAATCCCCAAATTGCTGGGCATGTTTTACTTCCCACGGGTGGTGATGTGAATGTCTGTATCTTAAATGCTTGGGATAAGCTACAATATGCTTCTATATAAATGTGCTGCAGTGGTGTCTGGCAGGCTCTGGCCTCTCCCTTGCTCCTCAGGTCTGCGGATCTCTGGAAGAGTCCTTGGATTCTTTGGCTGTCTTCATAGTCTGTTTCGCAGCATAGTTGGCCTCATGGATGGCAGGGGTGGTGGTGGTGATAGGTGATTGGTCCCTTTTCACTTCCTCAGCTTTGCAGATTTTGGGTGTCTCCAACAGTCATTGTGTCAGTTTCTCAGCTTGGTCACAGGCTGGGGTTATCCTATACTATTAGGATCCTTCCTTTTACCCCTGCTGCCAGGGCTGTTTTTATTTACCCCTAACAGTACAGGGGACTTTGTTCTCAGGGGCTCAAAACACTGTGAGAAGTCCTTGAGAGATGACAATTTACTGTGTGTTCACCGCTTAAGCATAGTTTTGCAGATAGAACAGCAGCATATCGGGGGCTGCTTGTTCTGTTCCCACTGCAGAGCACCTAACTCTTTGCCAGGTGCACAGCTTCTCCTGCCCTCCCTGGCTGTTATACTCAAGCCCTTCCCCTTGATGCTAATGAGAGATTGATGGAAGTGAAAAACCTCACAGAGGAAACTGGAAAAGCTTCACTTGTTTGGCATATTCAAAAGAAGACTGATAAAGTGCTGTGATTTCTCTTTCTAAATGAAAGTTTGGAGTTAACAATTAAAAATAGTCTTCTCCCTCCTTAATGGACTGCATTGATACAGGAAAAGTCATTTGACAGGCTCTCATTTCTAACAATTACCTCGTGTTTTCAGTGTTGAATTGAAATTTTCAATTTCAAGTGACAGCTGTACCCCTGTGTGAGGATTTGGTTACGCAGAAGGTGTCAGGAATGTTAGCTGAAAGCTGTTCCACAATTTGACATTCATTTTAGCTAGGTTAGCCAGTATTATTTGCAAATATTTGGAGTTGCATTGATGACTTAAAGATGCTAGGTAGTGGGCTGGGGGGAAACAGGGTTGGCCTTGTGTGAGCAGCCCTGTAATTCACATTCTGATAACAATCAGATGTGATGTGCAGAGATGACCTCAGGCTGAAAGTATTGCAAAGCATTAGCACAAGTAATTGTGCTAACAAGAAGATGGACAATCTTGCTTTTTATTAAGGGTAGAGTTTCATTAATGTTTCAGTACTATTAGAGCATGTATCTTGCTGCATTGTTAGGCATTATTTAAGCATTGCCCTAGCAGTATGAAATATACCATTTACTAGCAATTAATTTGTGTGGGTGTTGTTCCTGACTAGACTGTGTCATCTAGCTCTGGAGGCCTGGGTAAAACACTGGAATTTATAGTCTAGGAGTATACTCTAATTAAGAGTATGAACTGTGCCAAACTGTGTGCCATTTCAGTTCAGGGTGATAAAGTGCTTTTAAAAATACACTAAGAACAAAAGGAGGACCAGGGAAAGTCTCCACTCCTTATTGGATAAGATGCAAAGGGAAGAAAGGGATGACAAGGAAAAGGCTGAGGCACTTAACACCTTCAACAAAAAGCTTGGCTATCCTCACGGCAACTGGGCTCCTAAATTAGTAGACAGGGATGGGGAACAGAATATCCCTCCTGTAATCCAAGAGGAAGTAGTTAGTGACCTGCTGTGCCACTTGGATCCAAACAAGTCTGTGGGTGGAGATGGGATTCATCCCAGGGTGCTTAAGGAGCTGGCGCAAGGGATCACTCTCCATTATTTATCACCGGTCCTGGATAAATGGGGAGGTCCCAGATAGCTGGATTTGGCCAATGTGGATCCCATCCATGAGAAGGGCTGTAAGGAGGACCTGGGGAACTACAGGCCTGTCACTCTGACCTTGGTGCTAGCCAGGTTATGGAGCAGATCATCCTGAGTGCCATTGAGTGGTAGGTACAAGGCAATCAGGGAATCAGACCCAGACAGCATGACTTTAGGGAAAGGAAGGTCCTGCCTAACCAACCTGATCTCATTTTACAACCAGGTGAGCTGCCAAGTGGATGAGAGGAAGGCTGTGGGTGGGGTCTACATAGACTTCAGCAAAGCCTTGGACACAGTCTCCTGCAGCATCCCCCTGGAAAAGCTAGCAGCCCATGGCTTGGACGGGTGCACCCTCTGCTGGGTTAAAAACTGGCTGGATGGCCAGGCATAGAGAGTGGTTCTGAATGGTGCTGCATCCAGTTGGTGTCCAGTGAGCAGTGGTGTCCCCCAAGAATCAGTGCTGGGCCCAGTTCTATTCAATATCTTTACTGATGACCTGGATGAGGGAATCTTACCTCCCCTTAGTAAATTTGCAGATGACACTAAGCTGGGGGGGTGTTCATCTGCTAGAGGGGAGGAGGATGCTCAGAGAGATCTGGCCAGGCTGAGTCAATGGGCAGAGGCCAACGGGATGAGGTTTAACAAGGCCTAGTCCAGGGTCCCACACTTTGGCCACAATAACCCCCAGAAGCTACAGACTGGAGGATGTGTCTGGAGAGCGGCATAGCAGAGAGTGACCTGGCAGTACTGGTTGACAACCGGCCAAGTACAATACAACAGTGTGCTCAACAGTGTCAATGGCATCCTGGCTTGTGTCAGCAATAGTGTAGCCAGCAGGACTAGGGATATCCCAGGGCAGTGGTGGAGTCCCCATCCCAGGAGGTGTTTAAAGACGGACTGGCTGTGGCCCTTAGTGTCATGGTCTGGCTGATGTGGTGATGTTAGATCATGGGCTGGGCTGGATGAGCTCAGAGGGCTTTTGTTGCCTCAATACTTCTGTGATTCTGTAATTCTGCAAGTGGAGTGAATCCCAAGTTTAATGTACTTGAGTTGTCTTGGAGGTCATTTTCTAGTCTGAGTCAAGGCTCAGTTACAGGAGGTGGATATGTAGTGCTGAGGTAGGGCTGTGTTGTGATGCCCTGCTCCGTTTTGTCTTTTCCTCAATAATTCTGTGATTCTGTAATGATCAAAGAATATTTTATTTCAGCCAGCAGCGAGCGATGTATCTTTGTTTGACTAGCAAATTGTCTAAAATAAGAAATCCCAAATCAACATAACAGCACTTTATGGGCAGAATTTATAGGGCTTTTAATGTCAGATATGATTATTGGCTCATAGCCATTCCTTTGGTGTAATCCATTCCACTGGGCTTGATGGTTGCCTATGCCAAATCTAAGCTTCTTGGGAGCTAGTTACTTTTGAATTGTAAGTTCTCCTGCCAGTGCTTCTTTCAAATGCCTTTTTGCTTTTCGTTCTAGTTTGTAAACATGAACCAGAAGATAAATACTCAGCTTTTGTGGAGCTTGGGGTACCTGTGGCTCAGGAGAATAAAAATGAATGCTCAGAATGAGTTACAGTTCTCCCTACTCACTCACTGAATTTCTGCACTGGTTAAGAACTTACTGAGGCTTTCCTGAAGCCAAAGACTGGCTGTCAGTTGTCGTAACTTCTGGAAAAGCACTGGGACATTTTTGCTTCAGCACTGCAGAAGTATGGTGGAGTCACCCTTGAAAGTGATTCTTCTGGGAATGAAGGAGTAAGACAGATCCTGCCCTTCTTAACATCATTGGGATGTATTGACTTATTAAATATTCTGTTTGAGGAGACTCAGGGGACCTTCTCCCTCTCTGCAAGTCCCTGAAGGTTCTTGTCCCAGAAATCTAGCACCAGGACGAGAGGGCAGGGCCCAGAGCCCTTCCTCACGGAAAGGGTGATCAGACTCTGAAATGGACTTCCTATGAGACTGATGAAGTCCCCAGGACAGACTGGCTGTGGCCCTTAGTGCCATGGTCTGGTTGATGTGGTGATGTTAGGTCCTAGGCTGGGGACTTGATGAGAATTCCGTGATTCTGTAATTCTTCTAGTGTGTCTAACCCTGCCTAATTACAGCAAAGGTCGCATCCCCTTTTGGAACATTTGGAAAGACCTTTTGCAGAGCATCTGGAAAAGAAGACATATATCAGGTCCCCAGTGTGAAATTGAGAATAATACCATCTAGATCAGAAGACTTGCAAGCCTAACAAATGTGCCTGTTTTAGATATCATCTTTTCCCTTTAAAATGGGAACAACAGTGTCTTCTGAGAAGCATCTTCTTATGATAAATCTCTTTTCAAGTCATTGTTTATTATTGTTGGGAAAACCAGCTTGCTTAAAGCTGGCATGTTGAAAGTGTAGGACTGAAGTATAGGATAAAGTAAAACCCCAAGGGTAAATAATGCTTACAAGTGCTGTTGTCCTGTAATATTCAAGCTCTGGGGACATAGGAGTGTTCTGCATAAGTAATATGGCAGTGGGGTAACATCAGGAAAGGAGGGAATTGTGGTTTGTCGCAGAATTACTAGGTAGTGTGAAATAAGAGCTGTGCAACTTACCATTTAAGCTACATATCACTCTTAACAGCTATAGGTTTTTCCTTTCTCCAGGAACAGCTAATCAGAGACAGGCTAATGGATTCTTACTCATTTTTGTAGAGTCCTACTAACTCAAAAGAGTTTTGTTGAGAACCTTGCATACACAGGTTCATTAACCTCCAGTATTGTGGGGGTTTGTAATTTTTCTTGATATTTATTTGGGGGCTTTCTTGACATTGTTATTTAGGGAAGGAATGGAAGCATTGTTATTTAGGGAAGGAATGGCTTTGAGGGTAGCAACACTTTTTCAGTTGTGACTGATTTTAGAGGTGACTTTTTGGATGTAGATTGTTCAGTGTGGTTCCTGTCATCACCATCATGCTGAGATATGTTTGGCTACTTTGTGTTTAAGGGCATGTCAGATTTACTTAATGTGTCTGCTGGGGTCAGTCATGACACTTAGATATTTAGGATTCAGGGAAATTAGGGATGCTAGCAATCCATTGTGGTTCTTTCTCGTGGCTTAGTCACAGAACAAACTGGCTAAGCTGTTGCAGTTGGCACTGGTGAGTGTGTTAGAGGTTAATGCTTACACATGAATGATCTCCACTGAGGATGCACTACAGGTGTAGGGGGAGGCAGTGAGTTCCCTGGGCTTGGATAACTGGGAGGATACACACATGGTTTGTTGGGAAATACCTCCAGTGCCTTTCAACAGTTGGATTTCAACTCTGTAAGTAAAGAGTGTTCTGATCAAGTACTCTGTGTTAGGCTGCAGAACTGTGATGGTTATGTGTCTTCCATGGCATTCAGCTATGAAACTCATGAACTTAATGAATCTGGTTCATGGACCAACAGAGGAGGCCCATTGCACCTGGTTTTTGTATCACCAGTGGAGCATCTGAGGTGCTTCTTGGTAGCTTTCGGGAAATAACAGTGCACTGAAAGGTCTGTGGTAGTAGTTGCCCTAATACATCTTACTCTGCTTGTTGTTTATGAACAGATGGACCTCTCTGTGGAAACCCTGTATAGCTTCATGCAGGAGCGCCAGAAGAAGTATGCCAAGTATGCAGAGCAAATCCAGAAGGTCAATGAGATGTCTGCTATCCTCCGCCGTATACAGATGGGCATTGACCAGACAATCCCCCTGATGGAGCGGCTGAACAGCATGCTGCCGGAGAGCGAGAGGTTGGAGCCCTTCAGCATGAAACCTGACCGGGAGCTCAAGTCTTAGTGGCTCTGTCAGGCTCCCCCTCCATGCCATCCATACTCCAGTGTTGAGCACAGACGTACTTTCAGTGGGCTGGACTGGCAGATGTTTGAAGTGGATGGCCACGCAACCCGACTATCTTGCCAGGGCACCAGAGGAATAGCAGTGTCAGCTGCTATAACTACACAGCCAGGAATCGAGGAACTCCCTCAGACCTATCATCTGAAGACGACAATTTACCACCCTTCCACCTCCCTCCTCTTGCCCTTCTGTCTCCTGTACCACCACTGCCTCCTGTGCCAAGACATCTATTTAATTCCTGTGGCTGGTTTGGGGTTTACTGAGGGGGGGTGTTCTTTTATTTGATTCAGTTATTTTTACTAGAAAAATTCAAAGGTATTTGGGGTGTGACAAACCCTCTAACATGGCTTTTGTGATGATTAGATGCCTGGCAGCTCTTTTTTGAGATCCCCTGGCCTTGGAAATGTTTTTTATAGTGTGTGAGCCAGGAACTGCCTTATTAAATCTGCCTGTTATCCTAATTACCATGGCTTGCATGGCATGACCTCCTTGAGGCTCCTGTTTTTATGGCTCATAACTTATGAGTTACTTATGATACTTGTGACTTACGATATGAGTTACTTATGATATGAGTGACTTATGAGTTACTTATGATACTCAGTTACTTATGTTACTTGTGATGTGGAAGCAGTGCAGGGGGAGCACAGTTCATTTGCCTGCCTGGTGCTAGCAGCCTAGTGCCTGGTGCTAGCAGGAGATAGAGAAGAAAGGCTGGGGTTGGTGGATTCAAGACTCTTGTATCAGACTGTGTACAGTGTAGTAGTGTAGCATTGTTCTTTGATGTCTGCAATAACTACAGTAACTCTGATTTCAGGAACTTGAACAAATTCAGGCCCAGGTAGGTGAGTTTGGCTCAGTCTCAGTGATTTTAGATTCAAAGAGTGGCGATAACAGCCTCCAGCACTGTCCCCATGAGAGGTCCTTGAGCCCTGTGCTGAAAGCATCTCACAGTAATAATTTTAAGGCCTGTGCTGAGTCAAATCATGAGACGCTGGCTGGTTGCCATGGGCCATCCTGCCTTCCCCAGCCCAGGCAGAAGTTGGGCTACCTGATCTGTGCTAGGGAGAGGTTTGCCCTGTTTTCAGCCTGCTTCACTCTACAAATGGACGTGTAATGGTGACATCAAGGGCCTGATGATCTCAGTAATGCCAGTCAGTGAAGGGCAAATTAAAAGTTGATGATGTGCATAAGACACATTTCAGTTGTTTTTTGAATTTTGACTACAGATTGAGTTGGACTGTCTCTTCACAGAGCTGTCTGCTAGCAGGGGAAGGAGAAGGAGCACTGAAAGCTGAAGCACATACTTCAGAAAAACAGAACCTGAGGGACCCAGCAGAGCTAGCCTGACCAGTAGAATCAGGTTATGTACAACTCAGCTGTAGGCCTAGGTTAACTTTTATCAGCTCCTTTTGTCCTGAGTAAGATCATTAGGGGTGTCTGATTGCCACAAAGTTTACTTACACTACAAAGAAAGCTACAGTGTAGAATTGAGGACCAGTATCTCTGTTGTCACATGACTGCCAGAAACACAGATTGGGGAGATACTGTATTCTTGATGTCTGATGTTCTGGGATCACAAGTAGACTCTGTCCTAAGGTGAAGGAAGCTAGAGCATGTGAATCTGACAATTGTCAAGTCAGCCTGTTTCATAAGCAGAGAAGCTGTTGCTGCTTAGTCTGGTATTGTTCGTGGTTCTTATTTTAGTGTGCAGTTCTACATAAGAGTCTTGTAGAAAGCAAGCATGGAAGCTCTGTCTGGTGGTCGGGTCTCTTCTAGAGAGGCCACAGATTCTGTATTTCCCTTACTGGGATTACGCTTTGAACTTGTCTTTTAAATAAATTTACAAAAAGGTTCAGTTATTGCACCTAAGCTTGAGGATGACGCTGCACAGACCTGTATCTTTGCCACGTAAAGATAAAACCGCAGCAGCCATCTTCTCATGCAGGGCTTAGTTTTAATATACACTATGTATGTGTAATAGTGTCACCTGAAGGAGCAGTGAGGGGCATAACCCCTCCCTCAGCACTCAGGATTTACTCTGAATGCTTCAGGACTTGCAGAATCAATCAAAACCTGTCATGAAATTCTTCTACAAATAAATATGGGACACAAGAAAAAAAAAACCCTGGTTTTCAATTCTAGGTACTTCATCAGTTTGAAATACTGGCTTCAGAATAACTGGCACCATGCCTTGGGAGCCATGAACTCACAGCAGTGGTAGCTACTGTGAGGTGAACACAGCTGTGCCCCCACTGCCATTTGAGGAAGCAGCAGAGGTGAGGGAAACAGGAACAGGTAGGAGGCAAGCACTGTTCATAGTGCTGTACTGTGAATGCCACTTGCAGCGGGCTGTCCTGAGCAACCCGGTCTGTGTCATTGCAGTAGCAGGCACCAATCCACAGAGGAGACGTACTATTGTGATGAAGCCCCCACTAGTCAAGAGTGCTGATGAACAGCTTGTGCTTCAGGCAGGTGATGCACACTCCATGTTCAAGAGGCACACAGGCTTCTTCCTCAGCCATTCTATATATACAGGTACCACTTCTGATTTTATTTCCTCATAACATACAGGTAATGCTCATGACACAACAAGATGAGAAAGTTCTCTCTGAACCATCGAAAGAGCTTGCCATACACCAAAGAACATCATATTCATAGTCAACATGTACGCGTTCCCCCCCC
>VZRI01005461.1:956-12496 GCA_013397515.1 Upupa epops | reverse complement strand
AAACTTCCAATCTTCATAGCAAGCCAAGTTTTTGTCCCCAGTAGCCAACAAACCAGCAAGACCATTAAACCAAAGCATGCAAACTGAACTACTTACTAGCTCTTGTAGTGTCTCTGGGTTTGATTACTTGCCTTCCCCTTCTGAATGTTCTTCACTCACCAGGTTTCATACCATGTACTGATATTTTTTGGACACTCAGTGTTTTAAGAATCACACCATCCACAATACTCCTGTGATGGGTCAAGCCTTCCCCAGAAGCAAAGAGGGTTCAAGGGAAATCAGCAGAGAACTGATGTTTGCATTTCTAATGGGCTGATGTCTAAGTACTGCTAATTCTTACTTGATTCAAGAAACAGTAAACCCAGGAAACTGGGAGTTCCTGACAATTTGGAAAACACTGAATGAATTATAAGAGGTAAAAAATGTAGTTTGTTCTCACAGCTTCTTTAGGCTAGTAAAGGTGCCAGTAGGAAAGATGGAAAACATCTGGGATTTTCCACTGGCAGCCACTGAAACCAAGAGGTAAAATAAGTTCCTGACACTAAGGTCTGGTTTGCAGCACTGGAGGAGTAATGTGCTCAGAATAAAGCAGCATCTGCGCTCGTTCAAAAAGGAAAAAAGTACAAACCTCAAACAGATATGAAATGATGTAATGAGTATTTGTCTTCAAATGGGTAAGAAATCTAAGAGCAATTTTAGTTGTCAATGGTAGAACTTCAAAAAGATTGACTGTCAAGGATGACACCAGGCAATAAGATGAACCTTCTGTGGATGGTATGCTGGCAATTTTGTGGCTCTCCGTACAACATGGGAATCACAGGATCATAGAATAGCCAGGGTTGGAAGGGACCTTAAAGATCATCTAGGTCCAACCCCTCTGCACAGACAGGTTACTCAGGGCCCCATCCAACCTGGCCTTCAACACTGCCAGGGATGAGGCAGCCACAACTTCCCTGGGCAGCTTCATGTTTCAGCATCTCACCCCCCACCACAGGAAAGAAGTTCTTCCTCATGTCCAACCTCAATCTCCACTGTTCCAGTCTGGAACCCTTTCCCCTGGTCTTCTTGCTATGCACACATGTCAAAAGCCCTGCCCCAGCTTTCTTGTCGCCCACATCAGAGATTGGAAAGCTGCTAGAAGGTGACCTGGGAGCCTCCTCTTCTCCACACTGAACAACCCCAACTTGCTCAGCCTGTCCTCATAGGGGAGGTGCTCCAGCCCTCTGATCATTTGACTTACTCTCCTCTGGACACCTTCCAGCAACTCTATGTCCTTCTTCTGTTGGGGACTCCAGAACTGGACACAGGACTCCAGGTCCTGTGAGGCGATGTCTCACAAGTACAGAGTAGAGGGGGAGAATCCCCTCCCTCGACCAACTGTCATTGCTTCTTTTGCTGTAGCTACATGATCACACTAATGGCTCCTATTAAACTTCTGGTCCAACTCCACCCCTCCAAGGCCTTCTCTTCAGGGCTGTCCTCAATCCTTGCTCCTCCAGATCTGTATTATCTACATACACTTTGGACGTTTTATGGCTGTAATGATGCAGTGTGATAGAAGCATTGACAAGGACACACTTGGGTTATATACTCATCCAAGTAAACAACCCAACACCCACAATGCTCACCTTGTTGAGGACATCCCGCTGACACCCAAGATAGAGATGAGGCAGGATTCTGGTTGGGCCAGTGTTTGAGACAGGTAGGCAGGGTTGAGAAATGCAAGTAGGGATGAGTGTGGATTTTCCTTCACAGAGACCAGGGAAATGGCTGGAGAACTCAGCAAATCCACCTGTGAAAAGACCGGTATGCATTTAACTTACATTCGCTACTGTAAGCATTGGTGCCTACACAGAAAGTAGCACTTGTTTCAGGAGATGGGAAGGCATTAAGAGGCAGCAGGAAAACCCTGTATGTGGAGGAGGTACTGTGTCTGTGCAGAACCACCCATTAGCAGGCAAGGCATGTCTGTGCATTCCCACCTGAAAGGTTTATTTCTGTGTCTCCATTCCTCAGAAGTTTTCAATGCTTCTTCCAACTCTTCATGACTAGTGGAAATGGGACACTAAAAATCCAACCACAACACCCACTGCACCACAGACACACACAACTTTTCCATTCTGCCCCAGCAAGCTGCAATCTGAACACCTCCTCCTGTATTAGGTCTACAATTAGACTTCACTCATGTCCCAGTTAAAATTCTTTTGTGCCAGTTTGGATTTCTCAGGACTGTTGAATTAAGAGTAAGGCATGTTTACTTGATTTGGTGTAAGTATGAATATAATTCCTTTTAAAATCCTACTAGTGCCTTCTCTGCAGCTCCATAATTAATATCCTTCATTCAGTACCCTGGAAGAGGTTTTGCTTTCCAAAACCACACCAATCCAGGGATTCTCCATCCTAAGCAGGGGAAGTA
Source organism: Upupa epops (assembly GCA_013397515.1). NCBI lineage: Eukaryota > Metazoa > Chordata > Aves > Bucerotiformes > Upupidae > Upupa > Upupa epops. Next base: position 10,080 of record VZRI01005461.1, on the reverse strand, counting down.
AGGCAGCAGGGAAATAGAGAAGACTTTGCCCAGCTACAGACTCCCCTAGCAAATCACAAGTCTCTACTCCTTTTACTGCTAGTTGGTCCTTCATCTGCACCAGTTAGTACATCCTATTCGTAGTATGGCTCCAAAATGCTGTCACTGTCACTTCCCAGTAATGCATTAAGCCAGTGGAATGCCTGATAACAGAGTGAAATACCTGATAACATGTTTAAATTCAGATAGACTCCCAGTGGCTATCAAAAGTGCTCCTTGGTTGTTTCACCAGCAGCATGGCACAGAACATGAAGGAAGGATAAAAAGCAAGACTACTCTATACACAAATACAGACAACATAGCTTGAGCTCCATTCCTTGTTCTTGCTTGGCTAGTTCTGGCTTCTTTCCTATCACAAGGACTGTACTATAGCCTTGTGCTATAAAACCATGATCCAACTGGCCTTACCCAGTGTTACAAAACAAGCCTGATGAATCCTCCAACTCTGAACTTCAACTAAACACATTGTCACAAAAGCTAGTCAGCTTTTTCCAAGCCCAGCCCATTCACATACTCTGCAATCTAATCTCAAGAAGAATCAGAGTCAGCTGCTTAAACTCACATGCTACCAGCTTCTCTTGATTGTTCTCAACATTTCACAGCCAACCAGTAAGGACGAAAGGCTTTGACTATTTCCTCCCACTAAAGCACAGAGACAAGCAGAATTTTAACAACAGAATAATTACAGTCTGTTCACAACAAGGCAGCTTTTTGTCAAAAATGGGAATCTTGCATTAGCATTGCCTATTGTTTGTACTTTAAAATCCGTGTCTTTAGGAAATGTAGAAACCCCAAGGTAATAGCCATGTGTGTAACAGACTCTTTGATCTGATAAAAAGCCCAGGAAGCAGATTTCAGAACAAAAGTTTTGTGAACCTAGTTTGTTCTGTTAGATAAGTGATTGTAGATAGCCACAAAAACAGTAATCATGAAAATACCATGGTGAGGTTGGGCTATATAGGATGGGCAGGGGTACTGCTAAGCTACAGTACTACCCATCAAAGAAACACACCACTACATTGAAGGATGTAGGCTGTACAGATTGGGAGAATAAAGGATTGAAGGCAGCCCCAAAGAGAAAGACTTGAGTGGGGGGTTGGGAAGCAGAAGCTTCACAGGACCCATCAGTGTGTGCTTACAGTCAGAAAGCCAGCTGTGTCCTGGGATGCACTGAAAGAAGCAGTGACAGTCACTGGAGGGAGAGGATTCTCTCCCTCTACTCTGCATTTGTGAGCCCCTACCTGTGTCCAGTTCTGCAGTCCCCAATGTAAGAAGGACATAGAGCTCATGGAAGGTCTCCAGATGGGAACAACTCAAATGATCAGAGGGCTGCAGCACCTCCCGTATGAGGATGGGCTGAGCAAGCTGGGATTGTTCAGCCTGGAGAAGAGGAGGCTCCCAGGTGACTTTCTAGCAGCTTTCCAATCTCTGATGTAGGCTACAAGAAAGCTGTGGTAGGGCTTTTGAAATGGGTGCACAGCAAGGGGACAAGGGCAAACAGTTACAGCCTTTCAGAGGTGAGACTGAGGTTGAACATGAGGAAGAACTTCTTTCCCGTGAGGGTGCTGAGGTGCTGGCACGGGTTGCCCCAAGGAAGCTGTGGTTGCCTCATCCCTGGCAGTGCTGAAGCCCAGGTTGGATGGGGCCCTGAGTAACCTGATCTAGTGAAGGTGTCCCTGTCTGTGCAGGGGGATTGGAGCTAGGTATCTTTAAAGCCTCTTCCAACTTCAGCCATTCCATGATTTTATGGCCACAGCAAAGGTTTGGCTCTGACATTTTATTTTCCTGTTGGTTGGGATTCCTCCTCCTGGCTTCACAACCCCTTTATTTAGGAGCACATATCATGCGTGTTCAGCATATCAATCGAATGTCAGTCCGCTTAACAACTCTCTCACATACTCTTGCTAAATTTTCTTCCATATGGCACAATGTTTTCCTGTCCAGGAGACTTTATAGGCAATTTCATGTAAGATATTTTGCCCAGCACGTCTTTGAGAGGTTGTCGGAAGAAAAGGAATCAAATCCAAAAAAGGACTTTTGCTTCCTTTGTTTGTTCTTTATCTCTTGAGAAACTTGTTGGCTGCTTTCTAGATCCTCTCTGAGAATGCTGGAAATAGAGAATGGAATCTTCTTCCTTACAAAGAAGCAGCATAAGCAAGGAAAACATCTTTACATGTGTGCTTTCATTGCAGAACAGCACACAGGCCAAGTTCAACAACGACAACAGAAGATTCTTCCTCATTACCTAAGGATTACTTTGCCTTCTGTATGAACTGAATACTGGCTGCTGCACTGGGCAGAAAGGGGGATTCCCCACACCAGAGCAGGGTAGCTGGTCTCACAACAAGTCAGCAGTTTGTGTGAGAGAGGCTGAGCAGCTATAGCCTTCTTGGTGGACTGTGCATGTGTCTGTGCCATCCTCACCACCATGTCCACCAGCACTGAAAGAGATGTCACCCACATCCTGCTGGACCTGCACTTGGGCAGGTCCCCCTATGGCTACAGCATAACCAAAAGCTGCCACTAAAAGATGTGGTGACCCAGACAGAGGTCATACACAAACAGGTAGTTGTCCGGCCTCCCAGATGCCAGGAGTGCTGGAGTCTGGCACTTGCAGTGACTGACTGCAGAGACAGCACCTGTGTTTGGTGTGAGAGCAGGTAAACAACCCCTCAGATTTGTGACAAATGTAAAGGATGAAGCAGAAAGGCTGAGTAATATTAGGGAGTGTGAGAGGGAGCTGGACTGATGGAGTCAGACTACCTTCTCTGAAACAGTCTCAACAGTTGTACAGAAATCAGGACACCACAGGCTCCCTATCCTCTCACCATCCTGCTGAATGGGATAACTTAGAAAGCAGGGATCAGTGGAGACAAATTCCTGCCAAGAGTGGCAGGCATGGCACCCCAGTAGCCACCAAACCTCCTAAAAAGCCCCTTCAAAGTAGGTTTGTTGCTTTGAGCATACCTGATTTCTACAAGAACTATGTTCTTTAAGGGAAACCAACAACAGCAGCTATGATAGCTTGCCTGGTTTGCATGATTCACAGGGGCTAGGACAGAGCAATTCTAACATCAAAACATCAGCAGTTAAGAGAAGACAGGTCCTTGTTGTTGGGGACTCACTTCTGAAGGGTGTAGAAAGTCTTATATGCGGACTTTCTCCATTCCTCAGGGAAGTATGTTGCCTCCCTGGGACCAGGGTCAAGGATGTACTAAGAAAAATTCCTACTCTGACTGCTACCCATTAATGATTTTTCCAAGTCAGCAACGATGACATCTGAACAAGATACCTGCAAGCAACTGTTGGAGAATGGCTCGAAGAGCGAGATCATGGCTCTTTAGAAATGCTGCACGTAAGTAGGGCATGAGTCTGAACAACAGGCCTAAGTGAAAAGTATCGAGGGGAGTATCGAGGAGTTGTTCAACGATACTGATAGTGCAGATGGCCAAGGACATTGCGGCCTTGGCATTCTCAGTAAATAACTGTGAGAACTGAGCTTAAGCAGAAACCGCAAGTAGGAGGAACATGCAAATTGTAACTTTTAGGCTAAACCAATAACCACTTGCCTAGTAGGCATAATTATTGAGCACTGTATATATTGGGGCTATCCGAGGCACTAAACCGAAGCTTGCTCTATCATTCACACTGAATCAGCTGCTTGCTTCCTCCACACGTCGCAAGCAACAAAGAATTACTTCAGGGCCCTGGGATGAATGGTGAAGGGTTATGAAGCACAAGTAGTACTTGCCTCTTTCCCACCATTAGTTCTGTTTGATGAGAGCATGAAAAAAAGTTAGCAGATTACTGCGTGGCTACAGGACTTTACAAGACCCCAGGCCTGCTGACTATAGATAGGAAATGTTTATCTCAAAGGGGAAGAAGAATTCTGGGGAAAGAACTACAAGAACTGGGTGAAAGGTCTTTAAACTAGATATGAAGGGGAATGGGGTTGGAACAGGGCCATACAGAAAGAATACCAATGTTCACAGTGTGAGTAATGAACAGGGGAAACTCAAGCTGTACCAGTCAAGAAGTCAGCTTCAGTGGCCAACCAGAGCAGTGTTACCTGTGCATAAGCTGGTTCCCAGCCACCTAAAGTGTATGTATACCAATATACACAGTCTGGGAAACAAGCAGAAGGAACTCCTGAACTTCAGTCTCACTGGAAACAAGCCTGGGCTGTTTGTGGGATGTGTACTAAATTCACTGCTATTCCAGGGGCTGTATAGGACAGTGGACTATGTGATTCCCACAATGCTAACCGTTGCTCCTCTACTAAGTCTTTCAAGTGTCTGTATACCAATGCAAGAAGCATGGTAAATAAACAAGATCTTGGACCAAGCACAGCCTCCCCCCTTGGAGGTGAGGGGCAAGGCCCAGCCATTGCAGGGGGTGGGGGGCAGCCACAAGGCTGGAACACAGAAGGGGTGGAGTCTTTGGGCTGTAGCTGCAGCTCTGCTGCAGGGTCCAGCCCTGATCTGGTTCCTGGCAGCAGGCCAAAGCAGGGAGCTGAAGCTCTCACACACGCTTCTCTCAGCTTGATCATCTTCAAAGATGAAGGTGGTGAGCTCTTAACCCTTTCCTTCCCTTGGAGCTGTAACCACTTGGAAAAAGAAAAAGAGGAAAGAGATGAAAGGGCCCTTGAGCAGATCTGTTTACCACAACAGGCGTGGCCACATATGACCAGCACCATGTTGCCTCTGTCCCCACCTGGGCCTGACAGCAGATGCTGTATGCTCTGCCACTCAGAGAAGCTTTTGATAAGAGAGAGAGGGAGATAATGAGATACAGATCTCTTAAACCTTTGGCAAACAGAAAGAGTCTGGGGTTTTGTTGTATTCCTGCATCTGAGATGCTGTTATGGCCTGAAGATCATAGAGGACCTGCTGGCCCTAGTCCCATTGTGAAGCACTTCTAAGATTAGAGGAGTGAAAAGCAAGACCGGGACATACAAGGGAAGCTGGCATCTGCAAGAGGACCAGAAATGGAATTTTTTCACAAGCATCACAATGTGGATGGAGGTGATGGGTGATTTCCTCCTTTGCAAAGAGAGTTAGTGCACACTCTCTTTCCCCAGGACTCTCATCTGAAGCCAAAAAACAATGTGTTAGCTGCCTCCCATTTTTCTTAGAGTGTGTGTCATGTCATTGTGATACAGTTCCTGGTTTACTGTTTATGGTTCTTATTTGGAGATTTTTCCTTTTCTTATTGGTGGATGGTTCAATAAATTCTATTCTTTTTTTTTTTTTTTCTTCATTGCCTGCTGAATTCTCAGTGAGAGCTTGTTGGTGTGCTTGGATTGCAGGCACCAACCCAGAATCGATCTAGACCTTCATTTTAACACAAGACACCAGGCTGTGATCTCACCACCATTACATAGACTTGGTGGGATGACTGGAGTGTGGTAATGGATGACTATGTTCTTTTCAGGAAGGCCACACTGACAAGGAAAGGTGCTGGAGTAGCTCTTTATGTGAGTAAGCAACCAGAATGCATTAAGCCTAACCCAGAGGGACACAATGAAAGTGTTGAAAGCTTATGGGTAAGAGTTAAGGGCCATGCAAACATGGGCGATACTGTTGTGGGAATCTACTACAGACCACCAAACCAAGATGAAGCTGTTGATGAGGCCTTCTACAGACAGCTGGAAGTAGCCTCAAGAACAAATGCCCTGGTGCTCAACCACCCTGATATTAGTTGGAATAATCACATAGCCAGACAAAACCAGTCCAAAAAATTCCTGCAGTGCACTGATGATAGCTTTCTGCTGCAGGTGTGTACAGAACCAATTTGAAGAAGTGTGATGCTGGACCTTGTATTAACAAAGAAGATCTGGTTGCCATTGTCAAGGCTGGGGTTAGTCTTGGTTGTAGCAACCACGACATGTTAGCATTTAATACCACTAAGGAACTAAGGAAAGAATCAGGGTGACAAGTAAAATTTAAGATTTCTACAGCGGACTTTAAGAAGGCTAAGTCTGTCTTCTTTAAAAGTCTACTTGGAAATATCCCATGGGCTAGGGCTCTAGAAGGTAGGAGGGCCCAAGAGAGATGGTTAATACTGAAACATTAGCTCCTCCAAGCTCAGTACCTCCAGTCATTGAAAGTAAGAGAAGAGAACTGGAGTGAAAAAAACACTAGTCACTCAGGACTGAGTTAGAGATCATTTGTGTAAACTGAAGGCACACAAATCCATGCGCCCCAATTGGGTGAATCCTTGTGTCCTGAAATAGTTGGCAGATTCTACTACTGAGCTGCTCTCCATCATCTTTGAAAGGTCATGGAGAATGGAAGAGGTGCCTGATGATTGGAAGAATGCCAATGTCATTCCAGTCTTCAAAAAAGGCAGCCTCACCTCTGTGCCTGCCAAGATCATGGAGCAGATCCCCCCAAAGGCCCCGCTGAGGCATCTGGAAATTGAAGAAGTGATTGGTAACCAACAGGGCTTCACCAGAGGCAAATCCTGCCGAACTAATTTGATGGCCTTTTATGGTGGTGTTACAGCACAAGTGGACAACAGAAGAGCAACCCATGTCATCTACTTGGACTAGTGTAAAGCATTTAATACTGTCCTTCATGACATTCTAGTCATCAAACTGGAAAAACATGGACTTGATGAACTGACCACTTGCTGGATAGTGAATTGGCTGAATGGTCACACTCAAAGAGTTACCAACAGCTCAAAGTCCAAATGGAGAGCAGTGACGAGTGGCATCCCTCAAGGGTCAGTACTGGAACCAGTACTGTTTAACATCTTTGTCGGCCATATGGACTGTGGCATTGAGGGCACCTTCAGCAAGTTTGCTGATGACACCAAGCTGTGTTATGTGGTGGACACACTGGAGGGAAGGGATGCCATCCAGAGGGACCTGGACAGGCTGGAGAGGTGGGTCAATGGCAACCTCGTGAGATTCAACAAGGCCAAGTGCAAGGTCCTGAACCTGGGTTGAGGCAATCCCAGGCACAAAGACAGGCTGGGTGGGGAATAGATTGAGAGCAGCCTTGAGGAGAAGGACTTGGGGTGTTGGTCAATGAAAAATTCTACATGAGCCGGCAATGTTCGTTTGCAGCCCAGAAAGTCAACCACATCTCACACTGCATCAAGAGAAATGTGACCAGTAGGTCGAGGGAGGTGATCCTCCCCCTCTATTCTGCTCTCGTGAGACCCTATCTGGAGTACTGTGTCCAGTTCTGGAGCCCCCAACACAGGAAAGATATTGAACTGTTGGAACGTGTCCAGAGGAGGGCCACAATGATGACTGGAGAGCTGGAGCACCTCACCTACAGGGGAGAGGCTGAGAGAATTGGGGCTGTTCAGCCTGGAGAAGAGGAGACTCTGGGAGATCTTATAGCAGCCTTCCAGTACCTGAAGGGGGCTACAGGAAAGCTGTGGAGGGGCTGTTTACAAGGGCTTGGAGTGGTAGACTAAGGAGAATGGTTTCAAGCTGGAAGAGGAGAGGTTTAGACTGGAAGTCAGAAGGAAATTCTTCATAACAAGGTTGGTGAGACAGTGGACCAGGCTGCCCAAGGATGTTGTGGATGTTCCCTCTGTGGAAGTGTTCAAGGCCAGATTGGATGGGGCCTTGAGCAACCTGGTCTAGTGGGGGGTGTCTCTGCTCATGGCAGGGGGGTTGGAACTAGAGGATCTTTAAAGTCTCTTCCAACTTGAACCATTCTATGAATCACAGAATCATAGAATCATTAGGAATCAGAAGGGATCTCAAAAGATCATCTAGTCCAAATCCTTCTGCCACAGCAGGATCACCTAGACCAAGTAGCACAGGAATAAGGAGGACCCAGGCAACTACAGACAGTTCAGACTCACCTCCATCCCTGGAAAGTGACGGAGCAGCTCATTCTAGAGGCAATCTCTACATGCATGGATGAAAAGAAGATTATCAGGAGTAGCCAACATGGATTTCACAAGGGAAAATCTGGCTTGACTAATCTGCTTTTCTTCTACGAAGCCATGACCACATGTGATGAAGGGGGAGAACAGGATGTGACACACCTTGACTTCAGTAAGACTTTTGATACTGTTCTCCATAACATCCTCATAGAAAACTCAAGAAATGTGGGTTAGATGATTGGTCTGTGAGGTGTATTGAAAACTAGCTCAGTAACAGCTTGGAGGGTTGTGACCAGCAGTGCAAAGGCAAACTGGAGGACTGGAGGCTTATGGCCCAGTAGTACTAGGTCCAGGACAGATGAATACCTTCATAAATAAACTGGATGAAAAAGTAGAGTGCGCCCTCAGCAAGTTTGCTGGTGATATGGAACTGGGAGGGATGGCTGACACACCAGAAGACTGTACTGATATCCAACAAGATCTGGACAAGCAGGAGAGCTGGGCAAAGGGGAACCTCAGGCAGTTAAATAATCATAGAATCATATAATCTTTAGGGATGGGAAGGGACCTCAAAATATCATCCAGTCCAATCCCCCTGCCACAGCAGGATCCCCTAGACCAAGTTGCAAAGGAACACAGCCAGGCGGGTCTTAAATGGAGAGACGGAGACTCCACAACCCCCGTAGACAGCCTGTTCCAATGCCCTGGCACGCTCCCTCGGGAGAAGTTCCTGCTGATATTGATATGAATCTTCTGTTCCAGCTTTCACCCATTGCACCTTGTCCTGTCACTAGATGACCTTGAGAAGATCCTGGCTCCATTCTCCTCACATACATGCCTCATATATTTATAGACATTAATGGGGTCAAGTCTCAGCCTCCTCTTCTCCAAGGTAAAGAGACCCAGCTCCCTCAGCCTTTCCTCATAAGGGAGGAGTTCTACTTCCTTCATCATCTTTGTTGCTCTATGATGGACACCTTCCAGGAGCACTGTGTCCTTCTTGAACTGAGGGGCCCAGAGCTGGACACAATATGCCAGATACGGTCTTACTAGTGCAGAGTAGAGGGGGAGAAGAAACTCCCTCGATCTGATAACCACCGCCCTTCTGATCCCCCCCAGGATGCTGTTGGCCCTCTTGGCCACCAGGGCACAATGCTGGCTCATAATCATCCTGCTGTCTACTAGGACCCACACTCCCTTTCTCCTACACTGCTCTCCAACACATCAGTCCCCA
>VZRI01005460.1:369381-391764 GCA_013397515.1 Upupa epops | reverse complement strand
CTCAGCCCATAGCTTATTTGTTGCCATCACTCATCTGGGAATTGCTTCTTTGCATTCAGAAGGTGGGAAGTGAGGAACAGAATTTCTACCTTTATTTTTCTACATTTCTCTTCTTTTTTTGTGAATTTCATAACTCTTCTTTCTTTATTATAAGGAACTTTTAAACAGTTCATGTTCTCTTATTTCTTCTTCCCACCCTAATATTAATTTGTGAGCAAAAATTGGCTTTTTTTGGCATAAGATTTACATCTATCTTATCCATTAAGTGAAGCTTCCAAAAGAATCATTGACACATTCACTGTAATAGTCTAAGATACAAAATTGGATGATAATTTGAGTAACATATGGTCAGGTTTTTTAAATAAAACGTATTAGTATATGCTGATACAGAATTGGAGACTTAACATCAATTTCCAAGTAATTTTTTTTGTCTTTACAAATAATGATATAATTGAATTACTAAGTGATAAGCAGCTCCGAACATAATTTTAGGCAATCTAAATGAATGAGATAACAGACATCAGAAGGGACATGCAAGACAGCAATAGAAACACTCTCATTCGGGCCGATGCACACAGTGACAGGTACCTCGAACTGTTGCAGGTTCTGCTTTTTTTGGCACAGTTACAGGTACGGGCTCTTCCAGAAACCCTCTCTTGGGCACCTTGGGTACTTCAAAGATATTAGTATATTTTAGTTTTGTGGGCACTACAGACGTATAGGAAGCAATAAGACAAACAATAATACATGCACTCAGACTTCTTTCAGACTGTGCTGTGGGTACGTGCATTCAAAGCTTATGTTTGGTTTCCAACATGAGGAGTGAGCAGGGTGTTATATATGTCATGCAGGGTGTGAGAGTTCTGTGTTTAATTCCTAAGTCAAGGTTGAAATGTAGAAAGGATATGCCCTCTTACAGCTAATCAGATGGTGGTATATTACTTTATATTGGAGTATCATTCATGAGTCATTCAAGACTACTTTATTATTGTGACATAATTTTCTGGGAAAGCAATATTTCTTTATCATTACTACTCCTATCAACTATTTCCATTCTTATGATGTATTAATTTTCAGTTTTTCACAGTTCCTGTATTTTTGATTGTGTTGGTTATAGAACTATAAACTTGCTCTTGTTTCCTTTGGATTATATTTATGACAATTTCATGTGCTATTAAGATCATCAGTACGTTTGTTCAAACTTTTGCTAGCAAATCTATCTTGTGTATGGCATTAGCTTACTTTTAAAGACCTAGTGAACTACTACTATCATCCAGAAATATAGCCTGAAAATTCAGGGATGAAGCATTATATTCTTTACATTAAAAACATATTTGAAGGCTTTTCCTTAGAACAACATGTTATTCAGTTTAAACTGAGCATTCACTAAATGTTAATACTGAACCTTTATGAAAAGTTCAGAAAGGTGCAGATATTTTTCAAGGAATCTACTCTAGTTTCTCTGCCAGGTTTTTGACACTCCACACTGTACTTTATATTTTTATGCAAGTCCAGAAAAACATGTTGTTTCTTTGTTAATGGTGATACTAATGGTGATGACAAGTACCTTTGTCTGGTGCTGGTTTGGGTTTCTCAGGTACAGCAACAGGCGTTTTTTCTTGTGGGACATCTTTCTTGGACACCTTGAGCACTTCAAATAAATAATTTTCCTCTTAATTTCATAGTGTCAAACCCACAAAATATCATTTCATGATAAAATTGAAGAGTTTATGTATTTCCAACACTGGAAGGTTAGTCACAGAGGCTATGGGTAGATGACACATTAAAACATTTACACACAAGGAATGGAAATATCCATACACCAAAATAAGAAGTACCTTCCCCCCAGAAGATACCTTTAGCTTGTGGAGCATCTTGTTTTTTGAGCACAGCCACAGGCTCAGGAAAAACAATCACAGGCTTCTCTTCCTGCGGCTCTTCCTCCTTGGCAACTTCAGGCACTTCAAAGATATTAGATTCTTTTATTTGACTGAGATAAAAGTCAGAAAATTGCCAAATGGCAAGCAGCAAGACAGAAAAGCAAAGCCTGGACAGGCTACAAGGATGTTTTGTTCAGATATCTCTTTTCATTAAGGTGGGCTACAATCAGCAAAGACATGAAGTATGGAGTCAAGATAGCATTTGCTGATGAGCTCCACTCTCTCCTGCAAGAATGTAGAGACATACACAGACCAACTGCCACACGACCAAATGATAGGACATCACCAAATGTCTCACTCTCTGCTCATGAAAGAACACGGAGGAACAAACACCACTTAGCAGAGGATGGACCAGACTCTTGCAGAACAGCACTGCATGCCTTCATCACGTACAGAAACAACACAACCACTGAAGCAAAAGTGATGCCAATACACACAGACAAACACACGCTAAGATAAATATATGTAACTTCTGCAGTTAAAGCATGTTTTTTAAAAATTCCCTCTGCTTCTACATAAGAAGGACTCAGGGTTGTGGGGAGGGCCCTAGCTTTATGCACAGATTATAAGCTAAAAGTTAAATTATGGATGAGTCACTGTAACTGGAAGGAAAACTTTAAGGCTCTCAACTAATTTAAGATTATAACAGCAAAATGAATACTAGGTTATGGGAGACTGAAACGTAGCAGGTAATGATTATTTTCTTAAAAGCAGACATACTTTGTCAGGAATATCCTGTGCAGAAGCATATCTCGCTTTAAATATTTAATTTTGAAAGTAATAGTTTACTTCCAAATATGAAAATATTACAGTAGATACAAGAAGCACAGACTTCTATCATCCACAAAATGAAGTGGACAATTAACAAATGCTACAATGGGGGAAACAGGACATCTCTTTTACAAATCATATTTGGTAGAACTGGACAAAGGACTGTCACAAAAATAGCTGAGGGGGTAAATACCTTCAATTGGTACCGGTTCTGGTATTTTAGGAGCAGTAGCAGGTACTTTCTCCTCGGGGACGGGCTTCCTGGGCACCTCAGGCACTTTAAAAAACATGAGTAGTTCTTATTTGTGTGTGAGAAATGTACACAGAAAACATAAAGAAACAAAGGCTCCCAGCACACAGAAAAGCACTGTGAGTACAAGTGCCTATAGCCCTGAAAGACGATGCCAAAAGGTCTTTGATAAGGTAGTCCATGAACAACTCACACATTTTAGAGGCTCGCTTAGACAAGAAGAAAAGAATAGACAATCTGCCTTCGCAGGAGATGCTGCCTGACAACAGATACCTGTGGCGGGAGGTGGCTCCGGTCTTTTAAGCGCTGGCTTTTTAGGTGTTGTAAGAGGCACTTTCTCTTCTTGGACAGTTCTCTCTGGCACTTCAGGTGCTTTAAAGATATTAGTAAATTTTTGTTTTAGAGACTGTGAAGACAAGTATATATGCACAACAGGGAGAAGTACAATAACTTAGAGCAGTGAGGAATTAAAAACATGAAGAATGAAATTTTAAGGGATAGATTATCCACTCTGGCACCTAAGCACCGCATAGATGTGTGAAACAAGGGGAGAAGTATTGAAAGAATAGAGCAAAGGTGTGTTTCATCACTGCTGCATGTACCTTTAGCTGGAGGAACCTTCTGTTTTTTAATGACAGGCACAGGCTCTTGTTGCTTTGGCACAGCCACGGGCTCTAATTTTTTGGGCACAGCCACGGGTTTCTCTGGTACAGCTGCAGGTTTTTTGGGCACCTCCACTGTCTTCTTGGGCACTGCCACAGGCTCCGGGGTAATGACCACTGGCACCTCCTCTTCCGGCTCTTCCTCCTCAGCCACCTTAGGTACTTTAAAGATATTAGATCTTTTTACTTGACTGAGATAAACAAAGGTCGGGCACCTACAGACCAAATGCCACTCTCCCCTGCTCACGACATAAGATTGAGAAGCAAAGAGCACTCCGCACTGGTGCAGCCCAGAGGGTGCAGCAGGCTCTTTCAGAATACCACTGTATACCTTCAACAGGGAGGGCTTCTGGCTCCACAATATGTGCCACCTCTTCCAGCAGTTCCTCCCTCTCCTCCTCCTCCTCCTCTTCCTCTTCCAGGACCTCTGCTTCAGGCATTTCAGGCACTTCAAAGATATTAGTAACTTTTGTTTTACATTAATGAAGATGCACAGTGTGCAGGAGCAACAGACAGGGCAACACAGACACAGAACCACACATCAGCCGACTCAGCATATCACACACATGTGCAGCACCGTTTACCCAGCATACACAACTTTGAGAATTTCCATTTGGACACAGACAGGCCAAGACAGGGTGGGACAATACTTAAGAGAAGAAGATGAAGTATCTTCTCTGTTAAGTTATCCAAGAAGACAGGTACCTCTGGGTGCTGGAAGCTCTGGTGCTTTGGCATCGTCCACGCGTACTTTTTCCTCTTGAGCCGCCTTCCTGGGCACCCCAGGTGCTTCAAAGATATTAGTAACAGTCAGTTTTATACATGAAGTGGGAAGGGGAACAAGGAAGCACCAGCTAGAGATGTGCATATCAAAAGTAATCAAAGTGGACATCCTCTCGCTCCCAGACCCACAAACACACAGAGACACACACATGGGCAAAGGCACAGAATGGTGTTGCTGAGCCTGTTCTGTGAGGAAACTGTTGGGTACGTTTAGGTACTGCTCCAGGGTGGGGTGTGATGTGGTAAACACCACTGTGTACCCGGCAGCTTTCCCTCTCAAGGAGGATTGACTATTTCAGTCCTACTGGGATCTGACTTCCCTGAGAGTAACCTCAGCCCATAGCTTATTTGTTGTGTTTGCATTCAGAAGTTGGGCAGTGAGGAACAAAATTTCTACCTTTATTTTTCTACATTTCTTTTCTGTTTTGGTCACATCTTTTACACCGTAGTTTTGTTGGCTGTGTTTGTGTATTTTAACTTTGTATGGTGTCAAAGAATCCTCTAATTTGGAATCCTCTAATTTGACATTATATTTGTCAAATAAATATAAATGCTCTACCTTCAGACTGAGTGGGTGTGATGGTGTGCCTAACATCTCCTATCAACATGCTTCTTATCCCCTGTACTCTGTCTCTCAGCTAAGGATGCAATAACAATGCCTATAGGACTGATGATAGCATACTTCTTAATGTGGATTGGGGGAATCATAGTGCAATGCAATTGCCGTGGTCTGACTTGAGTAATAAGCGCAAGGTCAGTTTGGTAGTAGATTTGACTATGAGCCTGTCATCACCATAAACCGTGGGAGCCCAGGACGACTTTGTATTTTCCTGAATGACAGCTCTCTGCAGAGAACTCCCCCTAGGCTGGGATACTCCTCTGAGTGGTCCAGAGATTCCTTGCCAAATCATATATTCAGTAAGTGGCTAATAGCATATAGGTGCTTTGCAGCTTCATTAAGGACATTTTAAAGTCTAAACATGCTGAGTGTTTTTTCTTATCAACTTTTGCTCCTTGAACTATTGAAGCTGACTTATTTCTTAGTGTTTCAGAAGTAATCAGATTTTAGCTTCAGTTGGCTTTTTTATTCTTCTGTTTTTAATATAGGTCTCCAAAGACTATGTTTTGTTCTTGCTACCTCAAAATATGACAGGCTTACCAATTTTATACTGGCTAAAAATGCTTCAGATAGAAACCCATTTATGTATGAGTCTAGTTTCTTGGCAAAATAATATGACAAAATTTAAATCAAAAATTCAAATTTAGAAATCTTTCCAGTGCTACCTTATATAGAACCTTAGATTCTGAACACATATGAAGGACAATGGGAGAGTTCCTCATGCTCCCCACATATTTGCTGTCTTAATAATAATATTTATATATAGGACACAATATAATTTTAGGTAATCACAAATGAATGACATAACAGACATCAGAAGGGACATGCAAGACAGCAATAGAAACACTCTCATTCGGGCCGATGCACACAGTGACAGGTACCTCGAACTGTTGCAGGTTCTGCTTTTTTTGGCACAGTTACAGGTACGGGCTCTTCCAGAAACCCTCTCTTGGGCACCTTGGGTACTTCAAAGATATTAGTATATTTTAGTTTTGTGGGCACTACAGACGTATAGGAAGCAATAAGACAAACAATAATACATGCACTCAGACTTCTTTCAGACTGTGCTGTGGGTACGTGCATTCAAAGCTTATGTTTGGTTTCAAACACGTGGAGTGAGCAGTGTATTTATGTTATGCAGTATGTGAGAATTCCGTGTCTAATTCCTGTTTCTAAGTCAAGGTGGAAATGTAGGAAGGATATGCTCTCATTATTACACCACACCTTGTTTATGGAATTATTCTCTATTGAAATATCAGTCATATAATATTCATGACCATGTTGGGCAATCACTGACATCTTTTAACTTGTCACTTGGATATGATCTTCATTTTTATCCTTGAAGTTGACCTCACCTTTCTTTTTCTAACTCTGCACATTTCCTCTCTTCTTTTGTTTCACTCATTCTTTCCTGTAACAGCCGTAGTTTCCATTCTCATAACTAGGTGCTGCTTATAACTATTTCCCATTGTACTGAAGTGAATTGTTTTAAACTTTTAAAAATATAATCATTCTGAGGTGTTGTTAATTTGATTGAGGAATGTAATCCTCTTTTAGATGGAGAGAATATTTACTTCTGTATTTCAAATGTAAATGTTTACATCTCTTTTCAGTGTTTGGGACTTTCTAGATGATATTAAATGGTGCAATCCTATATCACCCTTTGGTCTGTTCACTTCTACTGTATCCCAATTAATCTTTTAGTTTTTCAATTACAAAGCCTTTCATCCTGAGTAATTTAAGAAAATAAAGGCTCATAGAGATGTTGCCGTTCTTTGGTGGTATTTTTACAAAGCAACAACTTTGCAAATCACAGAACGGAGAATGTTGACATATGACTGAAATGTAGAGAAGTTATAATGAACAGTTTAAAGAAAAGATTCATTCAGAATGCTACCTGTGGTAACGCAGATGCATAGGAATATTGTTAATTATTTTGCTCTATGTACAGAATGGCTACACTCTTTTTAACCCTTCAGTTTCTGCTTTGTCCTTTCTCATAGGAACATTTAGGTTGGAAAAGACACTTAAGATCATTGAGTCCAACCCTTAAGCTAACACTGACAAGTCCAACTAAAACATGTCCTAAGCCATCCCTAGTAATCAAGTGAACAACACTTTATATACTCAATTCTTTTGTCAGAATTCATTTTGTTGGCATTTACTGGTAGCAGGAATTCATCACAGCTGCCTGACAGTGTAAGAAATCAAATCTTATATCTTGAACGTTTTGGATATGCGAAAAAACCAGTACAACCACAGTTTCTGTGGTTTCAGTTGAGGAAACATATGATGCTCCTTCCCAGCAATTTATGTTTGGCACAATGATCTGACATTTCAAAGTATGCAATGAAAGATCCATGTAAAAATACATAAGTTTATAATAAACCCAACCTTCCTTATGATGCCCATTAATGATATGTACCTTTAGGAAGTGGAACTTCTGGTTTTTTAGGTACAGCAGTGGACACTTTCTCCTCTGGACCAGCCCTCCCACGCATCTCAGGCACTTCAAAGATATTAGTGAATTTCATTTTACGATTACAATACAACTGAATGTAAGTACAGAGACTGAAACAGGGGATGACAGAAATGTTGTGAAGTAACAATTTGACACACACTCACACTTAATGTGATTTGTTTAGCAAAGATCATTCTGTGATTCTGTAAATGTTTAGATTCTATATGGCAGACAAAACAGAAGATGCTGAAATAATACTTAGAAGAAGATTAGTTGTATTTATCATGTATTTATGATAACATGTAACTCTGGATGATGAAGTTTCTGACTTTTCAGGAATAGCTATAGGAATGTTCTCTTCTGGAACAGCCTTTTTTGGGCATGGCAGGCTCTTTAAAGATATTAGTATCTTTTAGTTACATGTATTAATCTTTAAAAAAGCACTGAAATGGGAAGTAAAAGAGATCTTGTTCATAAGAGGTACCTTTAGACTGTGGAGCTGCTCGTTTTTTATGTATAGCAACACTCTCTTGCTTTTCAGTCAGCTTGGCTGGTGGTTGTACTTCAGATGACAAAACAGGCTCCAGTTCTTCATATAACACATCAGGCTTTGGTTTTCGAAGACCTGTAGAATGTTCTAGCTCTTGGGGTGCTAAAATTGGTTCTGGTTCCTCAGGCACCACAACAGGTTCTGGTTTGCAGGGTACCACATCAGGCTTGACTTTACTGGACACCGCAATAGGAATTGATGCTTCGAAATCTGCGGTAAACTCTGTTTCTTCATGTGCTACAACAAACTCTCTACTTTGGGATGGTATAAAAATTTCTCTTTTTTGGGGCACCACAATGTGTTCTAATTTTTGAATCAATACAACTGTCTCTGACTCTTTCAGTGACACAGTGAGCTCAGGCTCCTCAGGGTCCATGAATGGCTTTGGTTTTGGAGATTCCACAAGAGGCTTTTGTTTTGAGGGCATCATGCCATGCTTCAGCTTTTGGAATGGCACACTGAGCTTGGGTTCCTCAGGTACTACAATAAACTCTGGTTTCTCAGGCAGTAAAATGTGCTCTGGTTTTTGGGGTTCTACAATAGGCTTCTGTTTTGGGGGCATCACACTATGCTTTTGGTTTTGAGACTCCACATGAGGCTTGGTTTCTTCAGATACCACAACAAAGTCTGGTTCCTCAGCCACCACAAATTCTGTTTCTTGGGGTTTTAAAACAGCATGGGGCTCCTCAAATGACACAAGAAGTTCCTGTTTTTGTGGTGCCACAAGTGACTTTTGTTTCTGGGCTGCTCTATTGGGTTCCAGTTCTTGAAGTTCTACCTCTTGATGCTTTGGTTTTGGGGGTCTTGCAATGGGCTTTGCCTTCTGGGAAACTGGAACAGGTACTTTCTTTTCTTGGAAACTTGTCTTGGCCACTTCGTGTACATAAAAGATATTAGTTCTAAATTTAACAACCACACTGACAATCATACCAGATTTAAGATAATCATAAAATACAAAGCCACGGTTATAATGATAACACACGTGCTGACAGTATGACTTAAGCTATAACTACAATCCATCATAATTACGAACAACGGACAGGACACAAGATATTAATAGCGTTGCAGGTAATAAGCTGAAGACTTTTCAAGAACCAGGAGTGATGGCATCTAGTTTGTCTTGGTAGAGCATTTTATATTCCAATTGCATTGCAATCTTCTAGTCTTATCTACTGGAATGGACACTTTCTTTTCTTCTATTATAGCTTTTAAGATATTAGTTGTGTTGGTTTCCTCAACCCCAGTAGGTAGAACAGTAAGAATAATCCAAAATAGTAACAAGAATTGGAGCATAAGATATTGGCAATTCCAACATCCAAGATATGTCACTACTTTCCAAATCCATTTGTCTGTTGTACACATATGCAGATAAATAGAACGACACTTAAGTACACTCTCTAAAATAAAAGGCTTGGGAACATCACAGTGTTAAAGAGGAAAAATATTGCTTTTGTTATTTTATTAGTATTGAGATTTACCTTTCTCTGGTAGAGGTTCTGGTTCTTCAGATACAGCCACTGGTTTTGGAACAGCCACAGGTTCTGGTATTTTCTTTTCTGGAACAACTTTCTTTGGCACCTCAGGTTCTTTAAAGATATTTATTGGTTTTATTTTTAGGAATTTGAAGAATGTGAATTAAAATGCCAACAATAGCTCCAAAGTGAAAACTAGCAAACAGCATCACAAAAATTTTAAACCCCCTTATAAGTAGCCTGTGCTTTTTTACATATAGTTTGATGCACAACATTAATAGCCAACTGTTGCTTACTGGGAGCTATTCACAGGTAAAGAAGACAACAGAATCTGTAACACTTATAAATATTAGAATATTTAAAACCAAAAAGAAACATTAAAACAATATTAAAAAACATTTACAAAATATTAAGGGAGATTAAAATGTCTGTGCAATTTTACCACTATTGAAGAAGTACCTTTAGGTGATGGAACTTCTGGTTTTTTAGGAACCTTGATGGGTACTTTTTCTTCTGAAACAACTTTCTTGGGTACCTCAGGCACTTTAAAGAAAGCAATTAATTTTGTTTGTATAAAACTCAAATATATGTCTGTAGCATTAAAATGCAAAGATGTAAAACTCAAGGACATCAAAAGCAACAGTGGTTTTGGATGTGAGTATCAGATTTTTCTTTGCCTACAGAAAATTTTCCCTAATGAGCAGATGCAAAAGCTGAAATTTAAACAGCAAAAGTATTCAATAGAGCACTCACAATAAAAGCAAATCACCAATATGTTAAAATGGTACCTTAGGCAATGAAGGGTTTTTCTTACATTGATTGTGTATAGTATTTACCTTTAGGTGGTGGAGGTTCTGGTTTCTTTGGTACTTTAACTGAAACCTCTTCTGGAACCACTTTCTTTGGTACCTCAGGCACTTGAAAAATATTAATAACTTTTACTATAAAATTTCATAAATGACATTACAGCAGAACAGCAAAACACTATTAGTGAGAAGACTAATTACCAAGATTATTTGTAATACATCTGTGCACTTTCAAAAAAATTGTCAACAAAAGAAGATTCTAACAGATGTCTTGGGTTCTATCTTCTGTAGGGTTAAAGCAATAAAAGAATGGTGGGTTTGGTTCGTTAAATATTGCCATAATGACAAGCACTTGTAGATGGTGGAAAATGGAAAAGGCAACAAACAAGAGGACACCAATAACACCAATTAAACATCATGCTGCCTTTTTGCTCTCAGTGTGGAAGAAATTAATTTAAAAAAAAAATCACAGTTTTTAAGATAGGAAGGAGGGGAGCTAATATCAGAAAGGCCTTGTCAGTGCAGACAAATGATTGCTATGGTTTTATTACAGATATTAGCCATTATCTAGTGCTTCAGGCTTTTTAGGCACAACGCCTTAGGACTTTCTCTTCTAAAACATCTTCAGTGGATGCTTCAGACACTTTAAGAAGATATGTTATTTTCAGTTATTATTATAGATAATTTTACAGCTACAATTGAAACTGTTCAGTAGAAATTGCAAAGTAGGAAGCTTCTTAGTGGAGCCATTGATTTGATATATTTATCATTTTAAAGTTCTATTATGTCCCTGTAAATTCTGAGGAAATGCCTCAGAGTCTTTTGGAGTTTCTTCCATGTTACATTCTTTTTCCATGTTATTGTACTGCCTCCTGAATATCCGTTTGACTAAGGCTGCCATTGTCCAGTCTTGTATCCCTTGTCACATTCTTTTATGCACCTTGACTTTTTTATATCAGTTTTTCATCTGTACATGGAGGATTTTCTCCCATGGTAGTTATTTGTATCACTTATCCTATGTGTTAACATCAATAAACTTTCTTTTGGGGTTAATCTTTCACTATCAGTCTGGTTTAGAAGCCCTCTTTTTCAGATTTCTGCAGCAATTCTCAAATATCAGTATCAACACTGCCTGTCCAAATCAGTATTTCTAACACACTGACAATGTAATGCAACATACCTTTGGCTGGTGTTGGCTCTGGTTTTGTAGACACAGCAACAGGTACTTTCTCTTCTGGAACTTTCTTGGTCACCTCTGGCACTTTAAAGAAAACAGCATTTATTTTTGTTATATTTAAGGCATTTGAAATGTGTAAATTATTAAGGAGAAAGAGTCCTACAAGAAGCATATCACAAAAGAAACATAAAAACATAGACCATTCCAAAAATCCTGTATACCATTACATAATACTAGGAATAAATGAGAAATTAAAGGTAACATTTTACTTTACTGTCCAAGAAAAAAAGAAAGCTCCTCAGAGAGGAACTATAATTGATATATTAGCTTTAAGTGGTGTTGCTCTGGGCTTCTTAGGTATTTAGATTCTCTTCTGAGGAAAACTTCTTAGGCACCTTGGGCACTTTGAAAGATATTAGTGTAAATTCTAAGAATTACAAAGATGAAATGTGCAATACAAAGAAGTAAGACAACAGAAATAAACTCTGACAACAGTTACATGTTCTTAAAAGTCTCTGTGGTTCTATCCCTCTGGCAAATAACAGTTTGAAATGATTTTGCTGGGGATATTTTGTCATGCAGCAGTGACATGCAAAACAGACTACTAGCTCAGACAGACGTGTAAAACACTGGAATGAATTGTAAGGACAGGATTATGTGCCTAATGCTATTTCCATTCAAAATTAAATTATTGACCTGTAAGTTTCACACAATGTGATAAGGATGTGTATATGCAGCTCATAAAAATGTTTGGTAAATCTGACTGCATGATGACTCAGGTGGAGTTTTCCTTACTTTTAGTCCTTTTGACAAGTTTCTGATAAAATTTCTGTGCTATGACAATGGACTACTCTTGGTTAGAAGACATAAGCATACTGATTTTTAATGATTTGAGAACAACAAAACAAATGAGAAGAAACTTGATTAAAAAGGAGAATGAAGGGATATGTCAACCTATACCTTTGACAGGTGGAGCTTCCGGCTTTTTAGCTAGAGGGACAGGTTTCTCTTCAGGAATGGTTTTCTTGGGCAATTCAGGCACTTGAAAGACATTTACTGAGTTTAATTTTAATGTTATGACTTAAAAACAAGTTCAGAAACAGGAAAAGAGACATACACAACATAAATACCACAAATTGACACAACTGGACAAGTACTAAATCAGAAACTATTGAGGCAACGGAAAAGATGCTATTGGTAAAAGACCTCAGTTAAAGAACTTTTAGATAGTGGAGATTCTGGGCTCTTAGGCACAGGAACAGGTTCTGTTTTTTTAAGCACAACATTAGGCACTTTTTCTTCTTGATGACTTCAGGTACGTTAAAGATATTAGTTAATTTATAAGAATTTATACAAAATTTAAAGAAAAGAGATACAAATCCCAAGTTTGCAGTATAAGTAAGGTACTAAAAGAGTGAATACAAATATTAATTACTTTGAACATAAACTAAGCTATGAACATGAATAGCTTGATTTTCCTGGAGTTCATGACTTTGCCAATTGCAGGAAGAGATGAAGAATGTGCATGTACCTCTAGGTGCTGGGGCCTCCTCTTTCCTAGGAAGAGTAGAAATTTCTTCTTCTATGTGTATCTCTTCATAAACTTCATGCACTTGTAAGATATTAGTTTAAGTACTTATTAATTTAATTATTAATTAAGTTCTAATTAATTTAGAATATCTTCAGCAAAAAATAATAACATGAAAGATCAAGAAAAACTCAATCAAACAGTCAGACAATCCAATATTCAAGCTCATTTATAGGTACTCAGACCTATTTCATGTCTGGACATAAAATACTTCTAAGTGAGTCTACCCTGATCTGACCTCTACAGGTTGCCAGAAGACAGAGGTGTGATACATCCTAAACTGAGATACTTCCTTAAGTGTAAATAAACAGGGTTTTTTTTCCTCTCAGATAGGTCTTCAGTAGCAGTGTTCCTTGCCCTTGTCTCCTTTGCACCTAAATGCAATTTTCGCATGAGAACAAAAGCTAATGGATTTAAAAATTGTTTTAGAATTACGTTTGTACTGTTGCAGCTGACCAAAGATTCTAGCTAAACTAGCTCATGTTAGACAGAATGCACTCAAAAGAATTATATATTTATATCTAAAACCATATTTTTGTACCTTCAATGTGCGAGGTTTCTTCTTTAAGCAGAGCAGGAGGTATTTTTTCTTTGCGGACAGCTGTCTTTGGTACTTCAGGAACTTAAAAATATTGGTTGATTTTAGAAAATTGCACTAGGAAATACATAAGTACAATTTTGTAAAATATAACAAAAATTTGACTACGGTAATAGGAAAATGCATGGGTTTAACCTGTGAATACAAGTCCACTTTTGGAGCTCACTGCTCTTTAACTTCTAATAATTACAGGTCTGAATTTGGTTTTTAATAGACAATAGCTAGGGCTTGTTGTCTTAACATTCTTTAAGATTTCTGGCAATTTAAAAGGTTTTGGATTATTATTATTATTTCTATTTCAGAGTTATCTATAAAACAAGATGAAGCTCCAGTACAATTAATTAGACATTACTTCTCAAACACCTATAAAATTCTTCAGCACTAGAAATTTACTACAAAACTGTTTCTATGAACACATTTTGTGTTTTTGTATTCTGTCCAGATTAAAAGCCTTACCTTAATCTTGATTCTATTAAAGCCTCTTACATTACTGCAAAAAGTGTCTCTGCACACAAACTCCTGCCACAAATTTCTGGGTTTTTTTTTTTTTTTTAAATAAATTGCCAAAGTAGTTTGGAACATAGAACATGAGACAAGTCAAAAAATATAGGGGTACTCCTTGTCCTTGGTGGAAATTTTCTGTGTGCTTGTATTTATCTAATTTTGTCTTTTCAAACTTTAAGTACTTGATACAGAACATATCAATCTGTTGAGCAGCTGCTAACAGAAGACAATATAAAAAACTAAGTTTCTTTAATTCGTTTTCCTAATTAAATTATTCTGTCTTAATAATTGTTCATTATTTTATTATATGAAGAGATATCTAAAATATTTCTTTAATTCCTTGTAAATAGCTTCAAAATGAAGCTATTTCAATCTCTGATCTCCCTCTATGTATGGTCTCTTTTAAGCTAAAAGCAGCAACAAGAAAAAGCAGTCAAAAGTTACTCTTTCAACAAGAGTTCAAATATTTAAAAGCAGTGTGTATAGCACTTGGTCATGTTGTTCAAGTAAAGCAAGCATGTTCTCTTTCTCAACTGGTACTTCACTTTTGAAAGATCCTAGAGAAGATGGCGGTAATGTACCTTTGGCTGGTGGAACTTCTGTAGGTACAGCGGCAGGCTTTTTCTTCAGTGGGACAGCTTTCTTTGTCACTGCAGGTGCTTCAAAGATATTGCATTTTTTAAAAGATCTTTATAGTATACAAAATTTAAGTAATGAAGAAATGACAGACACACAGCATCCAAGGAAAAATTAGAACAAACACAATAAATGACACACTGGCACACAGATGGAATGATGATGAATAATGATGATGAATTTGTTGGAAATGTATTGCTTTAATGATTGCTTGAATAACTGATGTACCTTTAGCTGGTGGAGCTTCTGGTTCACTAGGAATAATAACAGGGATTTCCTCTTCTGGTGGGAATCCTCCATAAACTTCAGGTTCTTTAAAGATATTAGTTTATTTCACATATTTTAATATTATTTACAAGACAAAATTAGAAACACAACATACAGTACCAAAATGTAGACATATTTGCAGACAAAGAGCTGTATGAGCATGAGCTATTTATGTCTCTCTTTTCAGCCTGATCATTTCTCTACTATAGCTAGAAGTGACCATTCCCAATTAGTAAAATAAAAGTTAATAAAAACATTTCATTTTATTTTCCAGTTGTTTAGTACTGTGTGATTGATGTCCTTTTAGCATTAACTATTTACATCTCAGCTCAAGATGTAATGAAATGATACTCATGATATCTCTTATAACATAAACTGAACGTAAATGAACTTACGTTCATTTATTTGGTCCAATGTGGCTGCAGTACTTTCCTAGATCAGAAACCTACTTTTTCTCTTCTTTGTGTTTCCTTCTCCCATTATTAAAGGAGAATACAATATTTTAAAAATGCTAAATTATGACTACATTTGGGGGCAGAGAAGATCTTGAAGAGATCCATTGATAGATGGAAGTCACTTATAAATAATTTTTAAAATTGATTGAAAATATGTTACAATTTGCAAAACATAAATACATTTATTTGAATGATTTATTTAATCACAGACCATGAATTGATATATTCTCTGCAGTTTACTGTCGGGTAACTTTGTTATTGATGTACCTTCATATAAAGGAGACTCCTCTTCTCTAGAAACAATGGTGGTTACTTTCTTTTCAAGGATGGTTCTCCTATGAGGCTCAGGAACTTCTAAGATATTAGGTTTCTATTAGTAATCTCAGAATAATTTTCAACTCTTAGAATCCCAAAGAGAGATAAACCCAGTAATGTAAGTTATTTTGAGGTCCCAAATGCTGTGATTTTTTAATAATGAAATATTATATGACTGTTAACTCTCTTGCTGGAACAGTTACTTATAAGGAAAAATTTATAGATCCTGGTCTCAAATGCATAAGACATTTGGTTTTACCACTGTATCTGCATGGTTTTCTGGCGTGTAATAGCTTCAATCGTTTCAACTTACTAGCTCTTGTCCAATTACTTCTCCACCAATACAATGACAATTCTATTAGTTTCAAAACCCCAATTTAACTTTATTACAAAGGTAAGATCACCAAAGGCTTACATACTTGTAGTGCAAGCAACAATGCCTCCTCATCCTTTACATTCATTAATCAATGTATTTACTGATTAGCATATGTATAGCACATATCTGAAATACTGGACTCAAGAATTTTCAATGTATCAGTGACAGACAAAATTGCATTTAAAGACTGGATACTCTTGTCATAGTGCAAAGAACATAAAGATAATCTTAGAAGATGTTAGTTTGGAAAAGCACACAACATGTCCTTTCCATAAAACCTCATTTCAAAAGTTCCTTTACCTTTCATTGGTGGAACTTCTATTTTAGCTTTATGTATAGGTTTCTTTTCTTCGGGGACTGTCTGTTGGACAGCTGCTGGCCCTTTAAGATATAATTTATATTTATGTCTTTCAAGTTATTTGAAAAATGTTAAGAGAAACAAATCTAAGAAGAAAGATTCATAAAAATAACAAAGGATTAAATGTTTCCTGAAAGTTCATCTATGCCAATTTTTAAGATTAGATGGATGAATAACATTTAAAAAATATATTTTTGAAAGATGGGCATACATGTGGATCATGGAACCTCCTTCCTTTTTAGAAGCCTAAAAATTTGTTTTCTTTCTGAACTACTTTCAAGCGTAGCTTAATGACTGAAGACACATTTTTTTAAAGCAATGCATATTTTCAGCAAATGACTGTAAAACACAGGCAGAAAAAGACACAGTCACAAACATTTGAAGAAAACAATGTGGGGACATACACACATCTTTCTTAACAAATAAGACAAGAAGACTGAAAGAGTGGAATCAGAGTTCATGAGGACAATGCAGCAGACGTATACCTTTGATTGGTGGAGTAATTTCCTTTTTAGGAACAGCAGGAAGTGATTTTTCTCTTGGAACTTGTTTCGTTGGTGCTGCTGGCACTTTAAAGACATTTGAGTTATTTTAAAAATTTTGCAGTATGAAGATTATGTAAAAATAAAAGATAAACAAAAATCAAGCAATGCAAAGATTCAGTGAATTTAGCTGAATACAAAATACAGCGTCCCAAATGGCTTTTGAATGGTGGCATTGCAGAACTACTACCATAGTTATAATTTTCAGTATTCACTGAAAGGAAAACACTGCTCTCAGTGGATAAATATTTGACTAGGATAAGTCTTACCAATCAGGCTTCATGAACTATCAGCTCTAATTAGTGCCTGATGGAAATATGGTATAGTTTTAATTTTCTATATTCTAACTCCAAATCTTTGTGCAATAAAAAAAACCCCACCAACTTCTTGCCACAGATTTCATTCTGATAATTTGCATGATGAAGAACTATAACCGTTAGTACTACATTAATTTCTGTCAAATTAAATGCTCTCAACAGAATATGACAGAGCTCCAGACTAGTACAGAAACTTTGCTAACATCCACTGACAATCACTATTCATGACACTTATCTGCTACAGAGAAAATCAGCACATCAGGTTAAACAAGGTCTTATTTTTTTTAGGGTTCTGTAGGAAGCTAGAGTTTCACTGATATGGTACTACAGCTCAACAGATTTGTGTTAAATTATGTATCAGTTTGCTTTTAAATATTGCATATATGTCACTTACAAGGCAACAACAAAAATTACATGTTGAAGGTCCTTCTTGTGCTTCCTTTGTCCTCAGAAACTTATTTGTCTGAATTCTGATTTATTAAAGAAATATTTCTGTAGCCTAATCTCTGTCTATGACTGTACTATGAGAAAAATTTAAGGCTCTAGCAATCACATCAGAATCCACTGGATTTAGGGATTTAAAGACTCAGACAATTGTCTCTATTTTTAAATTTATCTAATAGTTGATGTACCTTTAGCAGGTGGAGATTCTTTTCTAGGAACAGGAACTTTTTCTTCTGGTGGAGGTCTAGGTACCTTGGGCACTTAAAAAAAATGTATTATGGATTTTAAGTTATTTTTGAGGCATTAACACTGATATGAAACCAGCAAGCAGAGTAATCAGTCATAGAGGAAACATTTATGTAGAGACAACTTAGAGTTCTTGAGTAATGAACGTGAAGAAGTATCACTCTACATCTTTCTAGTGGGTATTAGATGCACTTTTTGTTTGGCATGAATTTAAAATACAAGAAGGAAACTCCTAAATGAGTAAAAATCTCTATAACTCACAGGAGCTAAAAGGACAAAATAAAAAAGCTACTGACCATACAAATATTCAATTTAGGCTGAAGATTTACTCTATGAAAAAAATTACCATTTACTTTGCTTATGTAATATCTACACTAGCTCACTCTTGAGCAGTCAGATGGGGAGCCCTTCAGTTCCACTTTGAAAGGATGAATTTTTTAGGAAGGAGTACAAGAGAAACAATCTTTGAATGGATTTATCATTACTAGCAATAGACATGCATGCAGGCTACAAACAGGGGAAAATATAAACAAACACCCAAAGAAGGCTTAAACAGTAGCTGGGAACTCCGTGAAATACAAGAATAAATAAATCATGGCTCGTTGTACCTATAGCTGGTTGGATTTCATAAGCCTCCTCATATTTCTCATAGATCTCTTCCTTCTCCTTAAACTGATACATTTCATAGACATCTTTCTCCTCAGTCTCCTCTTCATATTCCTGTTCCAGAATCTCCTTATATCCCTCAGGTACTTCAGGCTCCTCATATGCCTCAATTTCTTCAGTTTCCTGAACCTTCTCAAAATCTTCAGTGCTTTCGTATGCCTCATACTTCTCATACTCTTCATATGTATACTGATACTTCTCCACCACAGGAGCAAAAGCAGGAGAAGGAGCACGGAGTTTTTCTTTCTGGACAATTTTCTTTGGTACTCCAGGCACTTTAGAAACAGTATTATTGTTACTACTTGATAATTGTTTCATTTCTTTTTTTTACAGTTATTAAAGACAATACACACAAGACAGAAAATGTACATAGCCACAAGCCTAAGTTGCAGTAAAATACAAGAACATGTTCCTGAGGTAGTATATATAGTATAAGAGATTTCAGGAACAAGGAGAATAATAAACCTTTGTGAGGAATAAGAAGAAATACGCCTGTACCTTTTGTCACTGTTGGTTCTTTGGGTTTGGGCACAACAGCTGGAACTTTCTCTTCTGCAACAGCTCTTTTACGTACCTCAGGGACTTTAAAGATATGGATTTCTTTTAGGAATTTTTAAATAAAATGCCTTCAATCAGTATAAGTAAAAAAAGCACATGAAGTTTGGCAGTTCTACAATGTGAGCACTGATAATGAAGAGTTTTAACATAAATTCAAGCAGTAATCTCATACAACACAGACAAAACTTAGAAAGAATGTCAAGAGAATTTTCAGCATAAATATTAATTATAATCAGGAATATATATACCTTTTGCAGTGGGAGCCTCTACTTTTTCAGGGAGGGTAACAGGGATCTTCTTTTCAGGAGCAACCTTCTTAGGCATCTTGGGTACTTTAAAGATAGGACCTAGCTTCAGTTTTCACTCTTTCGCGTATCAATTTTTAAGTAGACATAAACACAAAAGCTTACAAACAGCAGAGCAGACACTTACAAACAAATAGTATATTGACAAAAAAAAATGACAGACATACTAAAATGTCCCTTGCTAAACTGAACTTATATGAAGAATACTGTTAATGTCATTTACAAACTGCAATACATCTGGCAGGTGGAACCACCACCTTTTTAACCACAGGTTCTTTCTCTTGAAAGGAATTTCAGGCACTATAAAGATATTATTTTAAGAATGTCATCCACTAGTGGTAAGAAAAATACAAGAGAAAACATACACAGACAGACATAATGAAATAAGAATTGATTTTCAGAATATATTTAAAATTATTTAAAGACAAAACAGAAACACAAGCTTTAAAAGACACTCTATTTCCATAGACAGAGTTCTTGAACAAGTCTGATAGTTTCAGAAGTTAATTTTCACTAGAATTCAATAATTACAGGCACTCTGAGACAATATGGAAAGACACAGGGGACACGAAAAAATTAAAAAAGAACATAAAATGGATAGACACTGAAAAGAATAACAACACAGGTACTATTTTTTATACCTTTTGCTGGAGGGAGCTCCATTTTCTCAGGAGTGGGTACAGGTTTTTTGTCTTTTGGGACAGGTTTCTTAGGAATCTCTGGCTCTTTAAAGATATTATTTTGCAAACACATTTAAAAATTTATGTCAGACCATTAACAACAGGAAAAAAAAACATGAAACAAGATCACAAGCTCCTCAAGAAGATTTACATACTTATAAGAAAAAGACAAAGATGAATTTTTCATAACCCAAAAGATGTCACGAGTAACTTGCCACAACAGATAATGTACCTTTCGTTGGTATAATTTCCTCTGAAATAGCTTCCTCTTCTTCTTCCTCAGGAACAAAAGTGGAAACATGTTCTTCATCCAAAACTTTCTTTGCCACTTCAGGCACTTTAAAGATATTATTTTAAGAATTTTACTTTCACAACATCACAAAGAAAAACTTCTAACATAAAACACAAGGACATAAATTTTAAAGTAGTAATAGTTATAAAAATAAGAGAAGCCCTTGTAACTAACAAGTTATTTTTGATTTCCTGAAAATAGCAAGGTGCAATTGGGTTACAAGGATTATATGAGGTTTAGGCCTTTTGCCCAGTTCTTAATTACATAGCATTATTGCCAAATATTAGCAAGATATACTACAAATAAGAGCTTGTAGATTATTAACATCTAACCTTTTACATAAACGAACCTGCAATGTGTGCTTTTCATTTTTTTCTAAAAAACCCCATCAGCTGAGGTAGAAATTGTTCACCATTAGAGGGTAACCTATGCATTAGTCTGTTTCAACTTTGAATTTCACATTTAGGGTATATTGTCTGATTATTTATATGGTCACCTGTGATTTGATTTTTATGTAGGTTTAGCTAAAAAAGCTTGAGATTTTAACACACTCTCAAGGTACATGTCAGACCATGCCACCAAATTGAAGAATTTCCAAGTAGAGGAACATAAAATACTATTCCAGGTATTTTGTTTAGGTATACATTAATTTAAACTTTAGTTCTAAATGATGATAACACAATTAATTACTTCATTCACAGCAATTGCTTGACATGGAGAACAAGCAGATCATATGGGTCAGGATCAAAGGGAAACCTGGGAAAGGGGAGATCATACTGGGGATTTGCTATGAAGGATGAAGCCCTTTATAAACAGGTAAGAACAGCTTTAAGTTTACAAGCCCTTGTCATGGATGATTTCAACCACCCAGATATCTGTTGGAAGAACAACACAACATCAGCAATCTAGGAGGCTCCTGGAGCATGTTGAGGATAACTTCCTCATCCAAGGGATAGGGGAACCTAGAAGTCAAGGTGCTTTCCTGGACCTTGTCCTCATCAGCAAGGAGGGGTTGGTGAGTGAAGTGAAGCAGCCTTTGCTGTAGTGATCGTGAAGATGTGAAATTTAAGATTGTTAGGGTACCTAAGGGAATGTATAGTAAGCTTGCAACCCTGGACTTCAGGAGAGCTGACTTCATGCTTCTCAGGGATCTACTTGGCAGGGTATCATGGGATGAAGCCCTAGAGGGAAGAGGCACCCAAGAGAGCTGGTTGTTATTCAAGGACCAACTCCTCCAAGCCCAGTAGGGGTCTTTCTATTCCAAGAAAGAAGAATGTCAAGAAGCCAGCATGGATTAACAAGGTGCTTCTGGACTTACTTGGGCACAAGAACAAAGTCTATAGTCAGTGGAAGTAGGGAGAACAGGCTGACTGGGAGGAGTACAGAGGGCTTGTCCATGCATCCAGGATTCATATTAGAAAAGCAAAACTAGAGAATTGAATCTGGCCAGGGGGATAAAGGGAAAAAAGAAGGGCTTCTTTGCATACATCAGTAACAAAAGGAAGGCTAGGGATGACACAGGGCCTTTCCAGAAGGAAAGTAGAGACCTGGTCACAGGAGATATGGGGAAAGCTGAGGTGCTTAATGACTTCTTTGTCTCAGTCTTCAGCAGCAAAGGCTGTAGCCACTCCACTCAAGTCCCAGTAGGCAAAATCAGAGACAGGGTGAAGGATGATCCAACCACTTTCAGTGAAGATCAGGTTTGAGACCATTTGAAGAACCTACAGGTGCACAAGTCCATGGGG
>VZRI01005460.1:293850-368841 GCA_013397515.1 Upupa epops | reverse complement strand
GAGAAGGACTTGGGGGTGCTGGTTGAAGAAAAGCTCAACATGAGCCAGCAGTATTTGCTTGCATCCCAGAAAGCCAACCACATCCTGGGCTGCATTAAAAGAAGCGTGACCAGTAGGTTAAGGGAGGTGATCGTCCCCATCTGTTCTGCTCTCGTGAGACCAAATCTGGAGTACACAGGTGTTCCTGCTCATGGCAGGGGTGGTGGAACTAGATGATCTTTGAGGTCCCTTCTAACCTGAACCACTCTATGAACCTATGAATCGAAGCCTGCTGAAGTCAATAACAAAGTAGACAAACAAGCTCTGCCTCAGACCTGCCACTGCTCACTAAAGGGGAGCAGCAAGATGCTAGAACCAAAGAGCTAGAATCTCACTTAAGTATAGATTGAATTTAAAAATTAGCTAATTTTTAGCTGCTGGAGTTTTATACATTTAGCTAATGGAATTTATTTTAGGAAGTGCAACAGGCACTTCTTATTCTGAGACAGCTCTCTTGAGTATCTCTGGCACTTTTAAAGATCTTGTTTTTATAAAAAGATTTCAATTACCACAGAACAAAGTCACAAAGACCAATAAGAAGCAATAACAAGAAGCAAATCCCCCCCAGAAGGATAATAAAGGTTTACACAGAGCTTAAAATAATTCCTAGAGATGAAGATCCTTTCATGAACTGAACAAAACTGTCTGGTAATTT
The DNA here is from genome assembly GCA_013397515.1 of Upupa epops. Taxonomy (NCBI): domain Eukaryota; kingdom Metazoa; phylum Chordata; class Aves; order Bucerotiformes; family Upupidae; genus Upupa; species Upupa epops. Next base: position 368,147 of record VZRI01005460.1, on the reverse strand, counting down.
TCAGGAAGAAATTGTGTACCTTTTGCTGGTATCTCTGGAACAATTTCCTCTTCTTCTTCTTCAGGAACAAAAACAGGTGCCTCTTCAGGGGGAGGTCTTGGTATTTCTGGTACTTCAAAGATGATAGTATTTAATTGCAGAAAACTTATAACATCATAAACTGAGCAACAGCTTACACAGAAGCAAAAGAGTGTGAGTTAAGAAGTACATTTATCACAAATTGCTACGACACTTGTGTTAAAAGCTCATAACAAACGTACAGAAACGGTAAACATACAGTAAAAACAACAGTAAACATACAGAAACACCATCCATGTTTGGTTATAAGCAGAGATACCTTTGGCTGGTGGAGCTTCTGCCTTTTTATGTACAGGGACAGGTACTTTCTTTTCTGGAACTTTCTTGGGCACTTCAGGCACTTTAAATAGATTTTTGTGTAAGAAATTAATTTTCATTCAATGTAACTTACACCCGTAAAATGATAACTGTATAAATAACTGATATTAAGATAGCTACACGCATACAGTAACATTTAAGTGTGCGTTTTTATCCACAGATTTATGCACAGATGTAAACTTACATAGAGACAAAACACAAGTTGCCATAGTAAGAGGGGAAACTCTGGTTTTTAGGTACATTTATGTTTTAGAACACGTTTCTTAAGCAGCAAGTTATTATAAATAAGTCTTATATATACATATATAAAAGACAGAGACAATACAAGACAAAAACATAAACATTTTCAAAGTGTAAAATAAACACAACACTCAAAATTAACAGAAATGACCACAACACCACCACACATTTCTGATCAAACACAGTTCAATGAGTGCTTCAGTATCAAAGAGACTTGCAGTCTTCTAAAACTGAAGAAATAATACTAGAATTAAGCAGTTGAACCAGAAACTTGTGTACCTTTGGCTGGTGGATGTTCTTGCACTGTTTTAGGTGGTGGGACAGGTACCTTCTTTTGTGGCACAGGTTTCTTTGGTACTTCAGGCACTTGAAAGACATTATTGCAGTTTAAGAATTTCATTTTTTTAACCACAATGTAAAGAACAGTGAAATGAATCAATAAAGTGCAATGACAAAGAGCGACTAAGACTAGAAAATGCTCTTTTTTCTATGTGACATGAAAGAAGAAAGTTCAACAAAGACTGAATTTTTAAATTTTGGGGTTTTTTTTAGCACATTCAGACAAGAGTTGATATACCTTTGGCTGGTGGAGCTTCCTTCTGTTTTGGTACAGGAACAGGAACCCTTGCTTCTGGTACCGGTTTCTTTGGTATTTCTGGAACTTAATAAGATATTATCATAAATTGAGATTTGTATAAGAATCTAAAACACCATGATGTACAAGCCAGTGACATGAAACTGTCAAACACGAACGCAAACACAAAGAACATTAACTCTTAAGAGTAACAGTCATTTTACTGTACTAGCGTTTAACACAAATGAGAAGACAATGAAGTCTAGAAGCACTTTCTGATCACAGCTAATTACAAGTTCATATACCTTTAGCTGGGGGAACTTCCTTCTTCAGTACTTGGACTTTCTTCTCAGGTACAGGTTTCTTTGGAACCTCAGGAACTTAAAAAAGATTATTTTGGTTAACAAATAATCCATAAGCTATTAAAAAATACTGTTCAGGATTAAGCTGGCTCTTGCCATTACAGGCTGGCCTATTCTTTTTTCACTAGGAAAAATGTGCTAATAAATTTGTCTAACTTCTAATGTAAACAAATAGTAATTAATCAGAAGAAATTTTTAACTCCTTCTTGGGGGAAAGACACTATTGAATAATTTGTCTTAGCACTGAAAAGCATTAATTTCTAAGTACACTTGGAAAACCATGTAATTCTAGATAATCACATCTAGTTATACTTTTATGTTGAGATGTGAAAAGGCTATATTGCCAAGATCTCAGTGTGACCCAGTTGTCCTCTCTAGGTAGCAAAATAGTATATTCATCTTGAACTAAAAATGTTGAAAATTTAAACCAGTACTGCAAAGATTACTCCTAAGGAGAACATCTAAAACTAATAATAAGAAATATGTCCATTTCATAGAACTTTTTATATATTTTCTTCCCATGAAAGTATACCATTGTCTTCAAGAAATAAATGAAAAAACAACTATATGATTTTCAAAGATTTTTTCAGAGGAAGTCAATGTGACATGTTCTTAAATCCCGTATTTCCAATAAAAGACAAATATATTTTGTCTGTGGCTGTAGAAATCTCATAAAGTTTTCTAAGTATTCTAAGCACAGTCCAATATTAAAATCTGACTTCAGATGAGGAGGGATAAAACTCAGTCAAGTTTTCTTAGTGGGTTAAACAGACTCCATATGACCATGTACAACATAGAACACGTATATTTACACAGGTAGTTGTAAAATGCAGACATACAGCCATCAAGCATTTGCTACTCTATATACTAGCCATTAACTGTGTTGGAAAAAGCACACTGTAAAGGACACTGGAACAACCTGATAGAAAACTTGGGTATATTAACAGAATTAAAAGAATTAAAGATTTTTCTTATACAAGTCCCAAAATTAATGTATACCTCTAGCTGGTGTGGGAGCCTCCTCTTCAAACTGGGGAACTTCTGACACTTCCTCCCCATATTCCTGAACTTCTTCTTCATAATAAGCAGCTTCTTCTTCGTAATAGGCAGCTTCTTCCTCTTCATGTTGAAGATCTTCATACTGAGGAACTTCCTCCTCATAATGACTAACTTCTTCATAATGATGGACTTCCTCCTTGTAATGGATTACTTCTTCCTCATATCTGATGGCTTCTTCCTCTTTATACTTTGGAATCTCTTCTTTCTCTTCATATTGAGGAATTTCAACATACGCTTTTTCTTTTCGGACAACCGTCTTGCGCACTTCAGGCACTTAAAAAGATATCAATTAAAAGAATCTTAAAATGTAACACATGGATCTTACAAATAATAATGGATCACAGGGTGTTGTCAAATAAGAATTAAAACATAGGAGGAACATTTCATAGAACACAAATCAGGGGTTACTCTACATGGAACACAGAGGACACAAAAGACATTTATACGGTATTTCAATACTCTATTCAGTATACCTTTGGGTGGTGGTCTTGCCATTTTTTTAGGAGGATAGATTGGTACTCTTTCTTCAATGATAGCCCTCTCTGGTACATCAGGAACTTCAAAAATACAGTACATTTACATTTAAGAATTTTTGAAAATGTTGTTTAAAAGTAAAACTTTCTTGGCAAGAAACACAAATACATCTTACAAATACATGGCTGATATGTTGAAGACAACTATATTTATTGACACTGGACAATAGCAGCCTAGTGGGCTGCTCTTCAATGATGTAAAAACAAACATTTCAAGATTCCAGTAAAAGCTACCAATCTGATGAAACACTGCTTTATTTGCTGCTGCCAGCAGTGCAGTTAAGCTTGCTAATGGGCAGAACTGAAAATCAAAACCCAAACATTCACAAAATCAATAAATCCCACTGCCATCTGTGGCAACATCTCTTCACAGCGGTGGCACTTTGCACTACAATAATAGACCAAGAGTTCTCAGTCACCAGTAACAAAAGATTGGCATCTTCTGGATGAAGAGGAACATGTAGAGAAAAGCTTTGGGAGGGATTAACAGTGGATAAGAGCTCTGATCTAACTAAAGGCAAAAGAGCTAATTGCCAGTGAGGAAGGTTGCTTTATAAAGTGGCTTGCTTGTTCAGGCATGGCAAGATGATATTCTCTGTAAGAGTAGGAAAACTTCCAAAAGATTATGGTGTTCGTATGTTCAATTTTTAAGGTTTCTTCAGAAAAGCGTGAATGTTATGTTCAAGTAGCATATTCTCTTTTTCAGAATAGTAGTCTTGACTCTTGTCTTCTGAGGTAGATGTCTTGGGAAATTTTTGACCACTATAACTGGAAACTGCACAGAAAATTATCTTGGAATTTAAATGCCTGGGAAACTAATATACTTATCGAGTTGGAGAAGAATTTTGGCATTTTCTTAACATATTGGTCATCTTTTACAATCATCTTAAGATATGGTACCCATTCTCTTGTGAATTTCTATATATTTCTTTGTAACAAGCTACAGAGAGCAAATTCAAGCGGCTGTCACAAATCTTGATACTTCCTAAATGACAGTTAGTCTGGGGGCAATGTGAAGAGAAAGCAGTGATTTAAATATTTTCTGTCAAATACTTTCTTGATACCTAATTGTAAGTGTGAGATACATTGATATTTGAAATCTTAAACTAAAACTGGATGGAACTGATAACTGTAGTTGATTTGGTAAAAAATCTGCATTGTGAATGAGTGTCCTTGCCATGAAGCTCAGGTTCACTTGGATATTTTTAATCCTAGCTACAAACCAGGAAAGGACAGACTGTTTTCAGAAGAGGAAAAGGCTGTCCTGTTCCCATATACAGATGGGAAATTTTGCAAAGGAAGACCTAGTGAAATAGCTGTTTTCCACTATGACAAGAGCAATAAGTCATCAGGAAAGATTTAAGCCTTTTGTAAAAATGGAATTCTGTCCTGTGGTATTCTTCAAGCTTCACTTTCAGGACAGAGAGTCAATCCACACAGGACATGAAATTGTGCTTTTTTTGGTTACTCTGATTTTTTTAAGTAGATGACAAAGTGTAAATTTGACATAGAGGTTTTTCTGTCTGTTCATACCTGTGTATGAAATCTCCTTTTCTGTATGAAGAGAAATGGATAATTCCTCTGACATAGCCCAGTGTTCTTCTTCTGTTGGTACTTCAAAGACAGAACCTAATGTTAATATTTTTTGCAAAAACATGCACAATAATAGCCTATTTGGGGTTTCATAGAAAAGTAGTTATTATTTTCTAACACTTCCCACATAGAGAGTAACTGGGGAAAAATATCTCTAAGTGTTCCTCAAACACTTTTCCAAGGTTCTCTTGGGACTATGATGGAATATAGGGGTGGAGTTGATAGGTTAATGGTTGGACCTAATAATCTTAAGAGTCTTTCCTTTAAGAGTCTATGATTTTAGCATCAGAACTTGAAAAACGCTTGGAACACTTATGGTGCTGCATGAGGACAGCCTGTTCATAAATTAAACCTTGAGCAGGAGTACCTTCTGGGGGTGGAGAAACTTTTCGTTTTGAAGTAGCAATGGACACTCTCTCTTCTCTAGCAATTTTCTTCTGTGCTTCTGGCACTTCAAAGATAGTAATTGTAAGATCAGTAAATTATAAAAGAAATCAGAACCTTTCTGAAGTTCTTACGAAAGAATTTTAGACAAAGAATTAGTAGGCATAACAAACGTTTAAGTAACAAAGGTTCGTATAGTAAAGATAATAGTCACACCAGACATATAAACATAGAAACATTTAAATTAACAGAGGAAATGAATAGCAGAAGCTTTAATGCATAGCAAATAGATATGCATAACGGTTTCATTTTGCATTTCACTATATTGAAGACTACTACTTTGTGGGGTTTCCAGGAATAAATTCCCCAGATAAATTAGACACATGGAAACATTTTACAGTGTTAATAACATCTGAAATACAGTTACATATTTAAATTATATCTACAAAACAATACATATAATATTAGAATAACAGATATATAGACCAAAAACATATAGAAAACAAATAGCATTTCACACATCATGAATTAAGATGTAATGACTGAGATGAAGGTAAGATGGAAATAATGTGCCTCTGGGCTCTTGTGGAACATAATTACATGGCAGAACACCACACATACAGGACACATAACAAAATCATTTTTCAAACACAAGAAAATCACAGAACTAGAGGACATATTTGGAAGTTTGAAACTTTGCTGAATATTAACAGCATTCTAAAACATAATAGTGGCTTTTCTTCTAAATGTGTTTATATGTAATTAATTTCCTCTCTGAGCAGATCTCTTTGCTCAGCTTTCCAAAACTCTTAAGCAGCCAGAGTGATCTGATCAATCAAGTTAGAGAATAGCTAGAAAATGCAAGAGCATGTTCATCATTGTTTTTGTCACCTTCTGCATTCTTTTGCAGGGGATAAAACAAAGATCCCTTACATTTATAATAAAACAAAGACTGGGCTTGGATTAACCAGGCAGATGGTGAGCATGATATACATGGACAGTGGAAAGAACTTGTATACCTTTAGCTGGTAGAGCTGCCACTTTCTGTGTAATGGGAACCGGTGCTTTGTCTTCTGGTTCAGGCTTCTTTGGCACCACTGGCGGTTTTTATAAGAAAAAAGTGTATTTTAAGAGATTTTGAATTAACCAGTTTATGAATATAATCAGATAACAAACATAGACACAGTGGCTTGACATTACTTCAAGTCAAATAAAAAAAAGCAAACAGTGAACATGACAGATTTTGTTAGGCAATTAGACAGTCTAAACACTAACCAGTATTCTGAAACAAGAATTATTTTGTGTAGGTCTGAAAGATTAAATACCTCTTTTTGGTGGAGCTTCGTCTTTTTTAACAACTTTTTCTTTTGTGATAATTTTCCTGTGCACTTCAGTCACTTTAAAAAAAAGTGTAAGAATATTTAATTGGAAGATTCAACTTGCAGACATCATACGTAACTTTTTTCTTCTTATGTGTATTTTAAAAAAAAGGAAAGAAATCATGAAGTATGCTCCAACAGCAACAAAAACTAGACACTGAAGAAGAGTGTACGTTACGACATAGCACAAAGATGAATAGTCAAAAGAAAGGGGAAACCCAGACAGAGTTTCAGACACTAACAAACAACAATTTGTTTAACTAAAATGCCTAAAGAAAAAAACCCACAAAGTCAAACAAAAACATCTATCACAATAATACACACAGTTTGTTTACCTTTGGTTGGTGGAGGTTCTTCAACTTCTATCTCAAAAGTGGGCACTCTTTCTTCTGCAGGTTCTTAAAAAAGATTTTGGAACTTTAGAAAATTTGAACAATTTGGCCAACAGGCATAAGATAAAAGATGAAATAACACGCACATTTCATCAAGACAATACAGACCATATGGTCGACAAGTGGACATAAACAGGCCACATGGTTGACAAGTGTGCATAAGTATATGTTTGATGCTGAGGAAATTTGATATGTGAGGTATATATCAACATGTATATGTATTAAAAGATGGATTGCAGCAACAACACAACGTTGCAAAAGGAACAAACCACCAATATACCTGTTGCTGGTGGAGCCTCCATTTTTTTAGGCACAGGAACAGGTACTTTGCCTTTAGGAACTGCTTTCTTATGAACTTCAGGCACTTTACAAAAATTTGAAAGATGAGAAAGAATATTAGATTGTAATATTTATAATCATCCACCGCTTCACAATGTGTTTTACTGAGTTGACTCAAACAATACTTCTTACAGCACAAAACAGAATTTAAGATAACCGTTTATCACTGGAAGCAGACACTTATCCACATCAACAAGTACAAAAAAGACAGTAAGACAAAAATAATCCCATTGAAAATACACGACCCAGATGAGGAACAAGTTTTTACCTTTGACTTCTACAGCAACCTTAGGAGCAGCAGGGACTTTTGGTTCAGGAAGAGCTCTCCTACGCTCAGGCACTTAAAAAGATTGTAATACATAGTTTTTACAGACAGGATTATTATCACGATAATATACACATATTTCTTTAATACAAAACAACACAAATTCAGATAAACATATAGTAGCAACATAACACAGAGTAAAGAAACAACCAACATTCTGTAACAAAAGGAACATATACCTTTGGTGGGTGGGGCTTCTTCTCTTTCAGGAACAGTTGCCCTCTCCTCTATGTAGTAAGACTCTTCTTCAGTCACTTAAAAAAAGTAAAATTTAAAAAAATACTTGAGTTAAATATTTGGTAACTCTTACTGTCTTTATGTCCTCAGTAAGAAAAAAAATATTTGTAGGACAAGAATAGCAATGTGCCTTGCTGACAAGACACCTCTGGTACTGTAAAATCTGCATCCACTAGTTCACATTGAGACAGCATCTCTTCAAAATACTGGAAAAGTTAATTGACTAAAGCCATCACTTAAAAATCATTTATGTGATACAACTTGTGATGGAAATTGGGTCAATCAGTGCACGTTATGCTTCACAGCATTACATTACTGTCAATAAATTACAGATGCAAACAATTTTGCCATTTTATGATTAAATGGTCTGAGGAATTCGAATGCACTATGATGGTCAAAAGGACCTTTACTTCATCCAAGCAATTTGGTAGAATTGTAAAAAATTCTTTAAAAAACCAGAGAGGTTGATAATTCTCAACATGCAAGAGATAACTCATTATTTTAACTGTACCAAAACAGAATTAACTACTACACGTTTCAAAAGGAAGTAACAGGGATTGTAGTATTAAAGTACGTAAGATATGAAACACTTATAGAGTAATACATTTTTCTTTATGAACAGAGTAGATATTAATCCACAGTACTTCTGGTACCAAAAAAAATATTACTTTTTGCTTGCTAGTATTCTTGAATTTGATTATACCTTCAGAAATCTCTTCTCTGTGAACGGAAATAGACAATTCTTCCGTATCTTCTTCAGCCCATTCTTCATCTTCTGGTTCTTTAAAGAAAATGTTTAGTTTTAGTATTTTCCATGGAAGGGATGATGGATGGATGAATGGAGAAGATGAAGACTAATTCTTACTAATTATATAAGACAGTGACAGATATACACACACAACATGGAAAGAGCTGTGCACACACATTGCATGACTTGCACTATGCGAGCAAGTTTTGTTCTGACCATGCCCTATTATATTCTATCGTGTGCTCTTTTAACTTAAATATCCTTCACTGGTCAACTGTCAGTTTATCAGAATGCCTCAGCAGCTGATGACTCCCCCATCACAACAGGTGAGAAGAATTAGAGGTTGTTGACTTAGACTTAGCTAAATGAAAGTAAAAAGAGGAACAAGATGGAAAGACTAAGTGAAGAACTGAAAGGAAATCTTGGCACATGCACTTCTACAAACATGACTATCAGGGGTAAAAGGCGAATTCACAGGAGAGAAATGTAAAACTGCATGCATTCATATGAACATACACATATATACTGCATGTTCATATGTTAGATAACTTCTGCATGTGCTTTTAAACCTCAGTCATTATTTTTAATAGAACATGTAAATTGTCTTGACTGGTTAGTTATTAATGGGATATAAAATCAGTCAAAATGTTGATTTCAGTGATCTTGAAGCAGATTTCTTTTTGGAATATACTAACTTAAAATAACTAATCTTAACATTCTTTGAGTATGAGAATGTGAAATAAAAGAGCTGGTGAGAAGATGGACACAACAGAGAGTAATAGTGATGTCTGCAGAGCTACACAGGGCCTTGTAGGGAGTAAGATGAATAGACAGTTCAAATTAGCAGAAATTAAACTCTACATATCCATACTTTTTACTATGATTTCATGTCTGATCCTAACCTAATTGTTTCCATTTATGTCAATGGGGTGGGATGCTGGCATCCAAGACAGAAAAAGTAAAGGGCATTCAGGGAGCTCTTAACTGCCTGCAAGTGTGTATGTTCAACACATCACTCACAGGCTTGGTCTAAGAACAATAAGCTCACAGACAAAACACAGGTTTCCCACTATTGTCTGTTTATAGTGTACCTTCTGGTGGTGGGATTTCCTCTGGAATGGCAACAGATATTCTTTCTTCTGTAATAAGTACTCTTTCTTCAAAAGTGGCTCTTTTCTGCACTTCGGGGACTTTGAAAGATTAAAATTTAATGTATGTTTTTCTAATATCATTGTGAAAGCGATGCTGCAAAATGCTAAATCTAAGGTTCCAAAAATTGCTTAAGCATACAAAGCACATAACGGAGATCAAATATTTAAAAACAGTACTTTTACAAGCGTTGCACTAGACATACAACACACTGTATTGATTCAATGCCACTAATTCAGAACAGCAGAATTCACAGGGGGAGCACAGATCAATAACTCTAACAATACAGAAACTACAAAAAAGAAGCTGAGAAATAGCATATTCTTTCATTCTATTGGAAAGCGTACCTTTAGCTGGAGGAGCCTCAACTTTTTTAGGAACAGCAGGAGATACTTTTTCTTTAGGGATAGGTTTCTTAGGAACTGCAGGCACTTAAAAGAGAAGTATTTAGTTTTAGGACCTATACAGTGCAAAACTGGAAAAAGCATCACATAACAGGAAAGTATAATTGGAAAAGATTACACATAAGACATTTTTATTACAATACACAACAGCTGAGCAAGCTGGGGAAAATGCAGTGCTCTAAAGGCTATAATAGACAATATTACAGTGAGCAATATTGTACCTTTAGCAGGTGGAGCTTCTTCTACTTTAGAAACCTGTGGAATTCTTTCTTCTGGAGCTGGTTTCTTAGGTACTCCTGGCACTTTGGATATATGCATTATATTAAGTAATTAAAATTACAGGTAGCTTAAGAATGCATCTACAGCATAGTTATCAACAAAACTAACACAAAAGATACATAGCTAACATAATTGAAGTACAATTAAAACCAGATTCACTTAACAGGCAAACCAAAACTGGACATACACAAGATGCTTAAGATAAGAAAAGAAAGTTATTTATTAAGTGTACCTTTAGGTGTTGGAACTTCTTCCCTTTTTGGAACAGCGATTTTTTTCTCTGGGGGAGCTCTCTTAGACACCTCTGGCACTTAAAAAAGATAAAATGTAAGACAACTGAATTCTGTATTTTAGAAGTGTACCAGAGTATTATAGAATTTCATCAATCCGTTTATAAGAAAACCAAGACACACAATGTAACACATTCATACACTTAACATAGAGAGGTATGTGAGAAGAGCAACATACAGTAAAAAAACCCCACCAACAAATCAAAGCACTCTTTGGAAGCCTATAAAGTACTTTCAGGCTCATTTCTTAACTGAAGAAAGAGTTGGTCAAGTATTTTATCTGGCCATAAAAGCTGATACATTTATGCACAGAGAATTATACACAAAACATCATTTTCTCTCACAAACATGTCTACATACAGGCTAACAAAAAGAAAACATTTAAAAGATACTCAACAGGTACACATACATTTATTCACTAAGTATAGCTTTGGCATGTGGAGATTGTTCTCTGGGAACCTCAGGATATTTACATGACTAAAATTTGTTTAAGGAATCTTTCTAAGGCTTTTAAGTTTGTCTTGAATGAGAACAGACATACACTATAACACACATAGGCAGGGTTTATCATATGCTTACAAGAAGTGAACAACAGGAAAACAACACCATAGTAACAAGACTGATTAAAGCCCACATTCAATAGATGGTGTACCTTTTGCTGGGGGAGCCACCTCTTTTTTAGCAGCATCAACTTTCTTTTCTGGAACAGGCTTCTTAGGGACTTCAGGCACTTTGGAAAAACATTTTCAAAGTAAGAGAGTCTTAGGTTTTGGATCATGTATGCAGGTTTCAGCAACAAAAAATTGCTTTATAGAATGAATTGTCTGGACAATTTGCTGAGCATTACAGCACAGTGCAATATACATCCTTTTGAATACACATAGTGGACTACATGGAAAATGACATGTACTGGCACAGTATAAAATCCCAGTGTTTACATTACACTACCACCTTTCACAACTCTCCACTAAAGTAAAACATCCTGCTCTTTTCTGCAAAAGCCACATAATACAATCAACTAGCCCAAGAGTGTTAGGAAAGCTGAGACAAATGAAAGTTATATCACAAACTAAAAAGTTAAAGTATAGCAATAATGCAAGAATCAAATAATGCATAGGGAGACAAACCAAAACCACATAGAAAGTAAATTCATAATAATTCATAATTACACGATGAAAGACAATTTGTGGGGTTTTTTTTGGGGAGGGAGGTATTGTTTTCATTAGGACAGTAGAAATACCTTTGGCTGCTGGAGCTTCTTTTTTAGGAACGGGAACAGGCTTTCTCTCTTCTGGAACTTTCCTCTTTGGAACTTCAGGAACTTTAAATAGACAGGTGGTAAACACTTATAAGACAGTAAAAATATTTGGCAAATCACAGTATTTGGCTACTTTCAACACACTGGATAAGAAACACTATGTCAAAAATGATGTTGTTTTATCAAAGAGAAACAATATGCTCATCTCAAAAAGAGCTATTCAAAGAATTATTTAAAGCATTGATGAGAAAAAATAGAATTAGAAACACAGTATTGACCAAAATTCTGACAGTAGAGCCATAGAGAGAAGGAAAGATTTCAGCTCTCTTATGCTTATTTTTGGTAAAGTGTGATGCAGGAAGATAGCGTAAGATCAGAAAAATATAGTGAATGATTATACAAAGATTTTATTCACCTTCAACATGAGGGATTTCCTGTTCTGTGGAAATGATATCTTCTTCCTCCTCCTCCTCTTCAATTTCTTCATGTGCTACAATAGCAATTTTAATGATATTAAATTTGGAGATAAACAATAGTAGATGTGAAAATCTTTAAAGAAGGTGAATGTATTTCCAGTACATGAAGGCCTCTGAAACATATATGCTAATACATTAAAAAAAATCATCCAGAAAAACAATAGCATGTGCAAAATTATGAGTTTTTGATTAACTACAGATTCAAATTGTTTTTAAAATCTGGAATAATTATTAGCATTAGCCTCTCAATCTACCTTCAGTCAGGTAAACATCTTCAAAGACTCTTTCTTCAACTGTTTTCTCACCCTCTGGTGGCTCTTCAAAGAAAAGCATTTAAACAATGTTAAGATGAGTTAGTTTAAATGCTGACATCTACCAATCTAAAGAGAACTTGGGCTACACAACACAGTGAACAATAAGAAGCAATGCATATGGAAAGACGATATATACAATGTGCCTAAATATGCAATTTGCCATACATAAAAATACATTAGAAGAAATTCTATTAGGATTGAAAGATTGTTTTGATTGGAGTGCTCAGATTTTGGGGTTTGTACATACCTGAGACATATGAATACTCTTCTTCTCTGTGGACAGAAACCGACATCTTTTCTTCTGAAACAGTCCATGTTTCTACTGTCGGTACTTTAAAGATAGGATTTGTTTTAGTATTTTATATTCTAGTTCCACGTCAGTGGTAGTCAGCATTTGAGTTTAATTAAATCTGTATCTGTACGTAAGTTTTGGACATATTTAGACACTATTCATATCCTAAAGTACTAAACACAAAACAAGCATACAAGCATGATATTTAGTATCTCTAAAAACACTAAAGACACAGATGTCTTTAACCAAAAACAGTAAAATAAATCCATGCACAGGCTTTTGAAAATAGTATATGATAAGAATTCCAGAAGAATGTTTTCAAAGGCATTGTGGGGCTCCGGGACAAAAATAAGCATAGACAAATAAGCAAAACTTATCAAGAAAAAGCTGAATCACATGGCAATATCCTGTAGCCTTTTAAAACCAGAATTAAAAGGCCAATTGCAAACATGTTAAGAACATGAAATATGAGAGATAAAAGAATGGTACACATAACCATTCAAACACTGAGAGTAGCCACAGCATGACTAGTAGCACAGATCTGAGTACACACAGTCAGGACCACAGACTCACAAGATGCAAAAGAACAAATAGTATGCTGCAAAATATGTAAGCTGCAATTGAAAGATGGTGGTCTGTACCTTCCTTTTTCATAACTTTTTCCTCAATGATCATTGGAGCAGGTTTTGGTGGTGAAACTTTCTTGGTAACTGTTGGCATTAAGATTGTGTTACTCAGTAATATATTTTGCAAATAAAGTCTACAGCTATCTAGCAATGATGTTGAAAATACAACAAACAAGACAAAAATAATCTAACTTGTACATAAGCCAGGGTCCTTGAAACCACAAAAAAGCACAGAAGAAATGTGTTTGCTTCTTTTTACTCCTACCTACTTAAAGAGCCTGGGTAATTCTGGTTGTTTCTTACCCAAGTCGTATCCTGACATATGCAGCCAATAGAACGCTGCTGCAGAATGGCAAATGTTATATGGGAGGAGGTGGTTACCAAGAGAAAAAGGATGTCTTTATTTCCTAACCAAATGATTAACCAAAACATCCAGATAGACTGGTCAAGATGGAAAGCTGAAGAAGATGGGGTTTTCACATCTTAAGCTTAGACTAAATCACACCATTTCACACACTGCAAATCTACACTCTCTTTCTTAAATCGTTAGTAGTTTGCATCTGCATTTAGTATTGTCCATTAAAAGCTTTTTGCTTTATTTTTATACATTTCAGCAGGAGTTTAATTATCTGTTTCAAAGACTGCAAAACTGATCAGACCCAAGTTAAATGGAAACAAATCACATGCATATCAGCTAAGTAGCAATAGCCTCTACTTTCACGTGGAGATGACATTAAGGTAATTGAACAGTAGTTACCCTCAGCCCGTTTGACTTTTTCTTCTGCAATCCTCTGAGTGGTCATCTCCACTTTTTCCTCAACAGGTTTCTTGACAACTGTAAGGGATTCATATAGATATGTTGTTTAAATCACCTTGCATAATTCAATTACAGAGACAAGCTTCTTTAGGCTGTTATAACCATCCTGTGTCCTGTTCAGTGCATTGTTTACTGGTGGTGAACAGTGGTGGCAAAGGCACTTGTGAAACAAGTGATCAGGCCAGCATCCCATGAGAAATAGGCACCGATCTAAACTGGAGGATACTCCTCAGAAGCGTAACATTCACAGGCTCCAAAGCACAATGCATGGCCAAGGCTAATATGCAGTGAGGAGGAAAGATAACTGAAACTCTGATTTTGACTGTAATTCTTAATATGTTTCAACCACCTTTGGTGCTATTCTCTCTCTCTGCTTGAAAATATGAGATGAGAGAAGAGGAAAGCTTGTCATGAACTTTGCTTATGTCACTCTCCATTGGGAAGAGAATTCTCTCCTTTTCAAGGAAATGTGAGTAATCATCACAGTTAATCTTGAAGGAGGTGCATAAAAGATCCTAATCTGCATGTTCCTGCTAGTGTTTCAAGAAAGTCATACCTTTATGTACTGTAACTTCCTTCTTCTTCTTTTCAGCTGTAATTGCTGCTGGTTTCCGTTCAGGCACAGGCTTCTTAGGAACTTCAACCACTTTAAAAATATAATAATATTGCTTAATAGTGAAAAGTGCATTTTCTAAAGGCTCAATGCACACAAAAGGTGCTATTTATGCCACTGCAAGTTTAATAAGTTGAAAAATACACAAGCTTTGCAAATCAAATTGTTGCAGTAAGATTTTTTACTTATTTTCAAGTTTGACGCTTTCTTCATCAAAGAAATTTGTAGAGGCATATGTTACTACTACAAAAGAGAGTTAAAGCATGAAAGGAACTGCAAAATAGAGCTATTAAGACCAAGACACTAGCATGTCAAATGTGTAACTTCAAGTTTCTCTAGAATACATGAAAATTATAGGAGACAAATAAAAAAATAAGATACCCTTACAAATTAATAACCCATATTATATTTTAAGGATGTTCCATTGGCAAATAAATTGTAATGTATCCATTTTTTTTGCATCTATACCTTGCAATATTAAGGTCCTTGTCTTATCATGAATTAAAATTTGGCAGCATATTAAGGTTCAACTTACTGTAACAGAGCTAAATAGAAAAAATCCTGCCTGGCCCAAAGCTTTTGACCAATGTTATAATAATTAAAATACCTTCTTCATGAATGACTCGTTCTTCTGTGTAAGTTACTTCTCGTTTCTCATAAGCTTCTTCCCATTCCCCTTCCCCTTCATCATAGCCTTCTTCCCTGACATAATAGTCATGATCTTCACCATAATCTTCTTCCCATTCCTCATAACTTTCTTTGGGCATTTCATAAATTTCTTTCTTTTCTTCATGAATCTCTTCTCTCCTTGCCATTGATGTTATTTTGACCTCCTTGGGCTTCTCTGAAGGCACCTCAGGAACTTAAAAAAAATTGTATATTTCAAGGTGTACTGATGTTTGCTGTTAATGAAAACATTTCACCTTCACAGCCAGTTTAAAGAAGTGACTATTTTTCAAGCAGTCCTTGGATTTTAAATGCATTGATTTTAACAGAAAGACAAAAATCATGCAAGGTAATTTGAAGGAAATTATCTTGTTTCTAAAGGGTGATTACCTTTAGGGGGTGGGACTTCTTCAGGACCTTTTTTAATCACCTGTTTTGAGACTTTCTTGACTGGAACCTTTTTTTCTGCTCAAAAACATATAATTTAAAATTTTAATTAAAAAACCCCCATTCAACCACAAAATGAACAGTCATAATGAAACATTGAAACAGTCCAAAGAAGTGTCTGTACCTGGCTTTTTCTCCTCTGGTGGTGGAACAAGAGGCAGAAGAATAGGAATAGGGGCAGCTTGTAGGAAAAATTAAGTATTTAGAATAAAATGTGAGTATTATTTCTTTATAAATGAAGAAAACCTTGCCAATGCAAGCATTTATAAAATCATCCTGGAAATAAAACCAAGACTGAACTTCTAATTTTCATAGTAAACTATTAAATGTAAAAGAAAGATACATAATATTTACGAAGTCCATTTACAAATAAACATACATAAATCCATTGTAGGGCTTTAAAAGATAATTGGGTTTTTTGGGTTTTGGTGTTTGGTAGGGTTTTGGGTTTTTTTGTGGTTTGTTGTTTTTATTTAAAGCATAGTAATTCAGACAGCTTGTATAAAAGATGTAGCTGTGGCAATAAGAAGAAAAGGTGAAAATAAAGAATGCCCAGAAGAGGAAAGTGGAAATCAAGGGAAGATTGAATTCACAAGAAACTGTTAGGAAAACAAGATAAAAAAGATAAACTCTTTTTTAGAGAAAGGACTTTATTCCTACCACTACCTATGTATAGTTTTCACCTTCAGCATAGCAGTACACGCTTATCCAAGCCAAATCTTGCTCATGTCTTACTTGCACAGAGACAATTAGCTCTTATCACTGAGCTGGCTGTTTTTTATTGTGGCCTGCTGGTTTAGTGCACTGTGGAATGAATAGCCTACCTTCAGCTGGTTTTTGAGGTGGAACAGCAACCTTGGCATCAGGAACATCTAGAAGATCAAAATGTTTAATTGGCTTGATAAAAAGAAATAGCTTTGAACACGCAGTCCCCAAGAGCAGCAGTTCATGGAGCTTTATTCTTTTTTCTTCTAGCATATTTTGTGTCTTAAGGATGCAGTAGCCAACCAATAAATAACTAATGCATTAATCTTTCAGTCTGGCCACATGTCCACTGTTCAATTTCATTTATAAATGATTTGGCATCATTTTGAAGTAGGCTTATAAGAACTTTCAGGAAAGAATACCTTATATGTCACAAAGAGATGATTGCTACATATTTGGCCTCCTCATTTGTTCTTTTTTCTTCAGTTGTGCAGAGAATGTGGTATCCTTTTACTGGTCTCTATTAACTGTTCTATTCCTCAGCATTCAAACAAAAATAAACCTCTGTGTTTTAGAGAAAGCATCTTCCCATATTGTACAAAATAATACTTAAAACACAACATTACTGACTTTGGAGTCATCAAATATCTATTGCCTCTATTTATGGTTCTTGTACTGTAAAATAGTTCCTCATATGGATGAGGAACATTTTTTCAAGGTCTAACTTGCTATAACTAGGAAACAAGGATTTGAAAGTAAAGCAGAGCTATGCTCTAAATGTACGACAAAGTATGGACATGATCATGTCCCTGTATTCATTACATTCTTTACCTGGTGGCTTCAACTCCAGTTTCATTTCTGCAAAAGAATATTAGATTTTGTTTAGAACTGTTTATTTTTCCAGAACCATGTCTCAAGCTCACAAATTTACAGATGGCTATAATCTGTTCAGCAAATTTGCTAACCTTTTGTGACCAGATAGAGCTCTGCAGTGCTTCTCGCTTCTCCTCTTGGTTCAAGACGAGCAATTACAGAATATACACCTGCAACAGCCAATAATGTTGATATTTATATGCATTTATCATTTAAAAAACAGATAACAATATGAGATAAAAGCATGATATGAACACAAATATCCCATGCATTTTTACCTTCATCTTCTGCAGTAACATTGTGAATAGTCATATAATGACAACGGCCTTCACTTCTGAAGCTGTACTTGAGACTTTCTCTCAGTTCAGTGGGACCTTTATACCATGTCACAATTGCATCATCAAAAGATACTTCGCACTCAAAAGTCGCAGACTGGTGTTCACTTACTACGATGTTCTGTATACTCTTTGTGAACTGGATTGGTTCTGCTGTTTTTTAGAAACAAAAAAAAAATATATATATTGTAATTCACATTCCAACCATTGAGCTAATCTAATTCCTCTCATTGCTTTCATAATTGGCATACTATGAAAGATAATATCAGTAGATCTTAAAAATTAGAGTAAGAAAAAGGAATTCCATTTTCTAGCAAGTTTTCTATGTAAGAGTGAAGACATAAGAGCACAACAAGATTTTTGTGCAGATAAATCATACAAAAGAAGTTATTAAAGAAATTAAAGATAAAGAGTGACCAAGAAAAAGAGGAAAATATAAGAGTATCATGGAACAAGAAAATTAAAGCAAGCATGAGTCAGATTGAGGGCTAGGGAACATGATGATTTAGTCAAAAGCACTAACACAAGAGAAAGGACAACAACATTGTATTTTTGGTCTGTTTCCAAGTTTGGAAATATCTGTTTAAGAAATTACTTTTGTTTTTTTCATTCTATTAATTGAACATCCAGGGACTTTTTGTCACCATTGCAATAAAGAGATTCTGTATCTGTTTACAAACCTTCAATAGCCAGATCTGCTGTTGTTTCTAAAGTGTCAAGCTTGCAGGTATATTGTCCCTGGTCTTCTGTTCTAACATCCTTGATGATGAGTTTGTGTATTTTGTCAGAAACTTGCGTTGAGTATCTCCCTCCTATCTTAATAGGTCTGCCATTTCTATACCACTGAGACTTGGCATTTGGGATAGAGAACTGACAAGACAGTGTGCATGTCTTTCCTTCCTTGAAAGTAGAGTCATGAAGATGCCGTTCAACTGCAGGTTCTATTAGCATGTTAAAACATATATTTTAGCTGACATCAGGCAGTGGAATAATTAATGTGCAAATTAATTCAAATATATACTTCGAAAGAGCACTTACCAATCACAGTCAGTCTGGCACTGGCAATGTGTGGTCCACACACTATTCTGAAATTTCCCTGATCTTCAAGTTGGCACTTCCTGATTCTCAGTATGTGGCGGTCACCTTCAATTCTAATTTCATATTTGTCACTGGAGTCCAGTTTCTGGGTTCCCTTGTACCATGAAAGTTTAATTTCTGGATAATTAATTTTAATCTCACATTCAAAGATAGCATCCTCATCTGTCAAAACCGTCTGGTTTTCAATGTCCCTGATGAGAGTAATAGGCTGAAAAATATTATTCTATATTAGTTTTGAGTCCCATGTTGTGTGTTCAAATATTTCACAAATCACTCCAAAAATATTCTACCTCTGTCTGTGTGAGTCGTTGTTGAATAAAAGCTACAAGTTCATCAAACTCTTGATCTTCTCTTCGAGCTTTTTCTGTGAGCTCAATTTCCTGTAAGAAGGCAGGACACACTCAAAGATTAAAGGATAATAAATATGAGGCTGTCATATTTATCCAACACAAAATTGCTTCTATATTTTTGTATGCAGAAACCACAATTTTTTTGTAACTCTATTGTATCTTCCTATATTAAAAATTGCAGACAAGTTGATTCTTCTTGGGTTTGAGCAAGTAAGAAATCAAGAATTGTCAGTAAAAGATCTAAAGAAGAAACCAGAAAATGGCGCAAGCACTGTAACATCAGAGGGTGAACACCTAGCCTATTCAGAGGAACTACATTACTCCTGACAAAGCCAACACTGGAGTCACACTGTATCTTACCAGTCTATGGCTTTCTTCTGCTTGGGTTTGCTTTAGTAACTCAAAGGCTTGCAGAAGGCCGCGGAAATCAGTAATTCCATACATTCGAGCATATTTCTCATATTCTTTGGGATCTACATTTTTGAGAAGTTCCAAAATGTCAATTGGTTCTTCTTCTTCTTCCTTTCTTTTTGTTGGAGTGCTATTCAAATCAATGACATAAATTAAATAAGCAATGCATCATTCCTAGAAAGTTGTTCAGTGGAAAAATGAATCACCATAGAGCTGCTATCTGCAGTAGAGTCGTTAAGATTAATTAGGTTCTTCTAATTTTTAGGACAATTGTGCATACATAATGAATACTAAAAATAATATATCTGAGACATATAATATAAGTTTCTTCTGTGTGGTTGACAAATTAGTCTGTTCAAAAATTCCATATACCTTTTTAATTTTGCCCTAAGATCCCCTTCGACAACTTCTTTCTTTCTTTCTTCAACTTGTAGGTTTACACTTCTCTCGATTTCGCCATGTTGGTTAAAAGCTACACATTTGTACATGCCAGAATCAGTTTTTACTGTGTCTTTTATTTCTAGCTTGGCTTCATCTCCTTTCTGCTGAATTATAATGCGACCTCCCTGGTTGAGTTGCCTCCATTTTCCCTTCATCCATTTAACATTTGGAATCGGGTCTCCTCCAACTTTAGCGATAAATTTCGCAACAGTCTCTGCAGAAAGATGCAAAGGAGGAAACTAAGTGTTTCGAGTTGCCCGTAACAGCAGAACACAATCTCCCCCAAGTAAAGGTATAGGAAAATAGATGACAATGTACTCTTCTGATAAGAGTTCTTACTTTCCATGACTTTGATGCTCTGAGGCTCTGACACAAAGTAAAGTTTTCCTTCTATATCTGCTTTCTTAGCTGTTGGTGCAGCTGCTGGTTTTTCTAAAAAAAAGACACAATAAACATACATCGTTTCACTGAACAATTCCAAAGGAATTGTAAAAAGGGAATTAATTACAGAGATAGAACATAATTCTATGTGAGAGTTAAAAATGCAAAGTACTTCATTTTTTTTTACAAACTTGCATTTTATTATCTGTCTGAAACAGAACATTGTGGGCCATGTTAACTTCAGTCAGGTGATTTGTATTCTGCATGGATCTCACAGCAAAACATGGATCAATGTTTAGTGAGGTATTCTATTTTCGGACTATTTCTAGAAATTTCACCCTTGGCATTGCTTGCATGTTTTTACCAGCAGCCTTAAAATTTCTTATTTACTTTTTTACATAGTTGCTAGTCTGGTAGCTACCCATGTAATGAAAATGGTAATCTACAGATTACTGAACCTTTATTTTATACATAAATATACAGTGATGTTAGTGATGGACTCTTCTCCCAAGTGACAAGTGATAGGACAAGAATAAATTACTTCAAGTTGCACTGGAGGAAGTCTAGGTGAGACATTGGGAAAACTTTATTCAAAGAGTCATCAGGCATTGGAATATGGTGCTCAGGGAGGTGGTTGAATCATTGTCCCTGGAAATGTTTATAATTTCTGTAGATATGGAGGTTAAGGACACAGTGTAGTGAGATTAATTGTTGGACTTGATGCTATTGAAGGTCTTTTCCAATCTAAATGAGTCTATGATTCAATGGCATGGAAGGACTCATTCTTAGAAAATACTTCCTTTCAGCTAAAATGTGAAAATGTCTTAGACTTGTTGCAGTCCTGAAGCAATTAACATCTCAGGTCACACACTCGATCCTTTAGAATTTTTCTTTAATAAGCATGACTGGTGCAATGCTTTCCATAAAATATCAATGTCAAAGTAGTTCCCCTCATTTAGCTTACATTTTAATGAAATTTCTTATTTAGAATTAGAAACAAAATTTTTTATCTCTTGTTAAGAATAGACTATGGGGTTTATACTGACCTCCCACTAATTTATTGCTATTTATATATACACTATTGCTAAATTATACTGTCTTCTCAGACAGCAGAGAACATAAAGATAATTATTGTTTGCCATTAGATTATTAACGTTTGCTTTACACAGAAAACAAAGCAAGACTGAACATTGAATTCTGTTGTCAATTTCAATCATATGCCTTGCTTTTCTCCATGTTACTATACCTTTAATTGTCACTTTAGATTTGGAAGTATCAGTTCCAGCTGCATTTGAAGCTTTGCAGACATATTCTCCTGACTCAGATTTAGTAACTGCAGCAAGTTCCAGGAAAGCTACTCCATTAGCAAAGCTGAAGTTGCATCTGTCTGAAGCTCGTATTTCTCTCCCTGCTTTCAGCCACTGAATCCGGATTGGCTGTGATCCTTGGACATGGCAGCTGAGCTGCAGAGTATCACCTTCCTCTACTGTTGCTGGCTGAAGAGGCTGGTCAAAAAATGGTGGCTTTTTGGGTTCTGGAATATGAAAATGCTTGAGTGAATACTCATGAAAGAAAAGTATGATTAAGAATGTAAGAGAAAAAGATACATGTGATTCTTAAGATGACACTTCAAGGAATTATCAGAGGGAACAAGCATAAGTCTGAAAATGCCAATCTTAACTTTAGAGAATTGAATAGATATCAAGAGCATGTTTCCTATGCAAACATGCAAGAAGTATCTTTTCTCAATGAAACAAATACATTCACATGTGAAAAAATAGTGTAACAACTAAAGCACTCTACTATGCTGCAAAGCTGTAGAGACACCTCTAAAGAAACAGATATGCAATCTCCTATGAGTGTATTATGATGAAATACCATGCTACCCAATCTAAAGGCTGACCAAACTTCCTTACTTTCTGTGTATGTGATTACACAGAATAGCTGTCATTCCATGAAAAGAGAATGATCAAAAATTCAACAGAAATGCCACAAAAAGATTTCAGTCTTCACTAAAGATGTCAGCAAATTGTGAAACAGTAAAGAAGACCCTCCCTGAAAAATATAATTCTATTTTTATGACAAAATTTGAAGATTTCCTTGATTTTGTGGTTTAACTCAACTTTATCTTTTTCTATCTCAGGAAAAAATACTGCTGATAAGTAAAACCAACTCATAAGATAGAAGCTGGATACTTGCAACTAACATACAACAAAGAAAAGCAAGAAGCAAAGAGAAACTTCAGCTAACCTCTGATAACAACAGAAGATGTACACAACACACTTCCTGCTTCATTAGATACTTTACAGGTATATAAGCCAGCATCTGACTGCTGCACGCTCTTTATATGCAAAAGTAAGGTATTATTTTTGAAAGATATTTCACATTGAGGGCTTGAATGAACTTCCTGATTGTTTTTATACCAAAGAACAGACAAAGGCTGGGAGCCAGAAACGCGGCCCTCAAGTTTAAGTTCATTGCCTTCTGTTTCTTCTACTGCTTCAGACAGTTTCTTAGTAAAACTAGGTGGAGTTTTTCGTTCTGTAAAAAAAAGAACATATTATTTAAATTTTATTAATCAAACATGAAATGAAAAATTTTAAAGAGCATGTTTCAAGAAAAATTTCAACGTTGGAGAATTGTTATTTTATTTTAAAGTGAAAATATACCAAGATAAACAACATCTGCCTACTATCAGAGTCATAGTTGATTTTCATATTTGAAAAAAATCCTCTTGTGTCAAGTCAAATGCCATTAAAAAAAAGTTTTATCAAGCTCTCAAGAAAGAAATAGGCCCAAGTCTGTAAGAAAGGCCAAAGAAAATGTTCTTTCATCTCTCCTCCCATGGTTGTTAGTGATCCTTACTAATTCTTTTAAGGGACCAATAAGTGTCTCCAGATAGATACTTCCAAGCTATGCATCAAAACTTTCTTAAACTTGTCCTGTAGCAATGAAGGTTACTTCTTTTATAATTAAAGGAAGGAAAATGTACACACAATGTATGATTCCTTCAGTACCTTTGACAGTCAGTTGAGCTGTGCAAGAGTTCTTTCCAACTTCATTGCTAGCATAACACGTATACTTTGCAGAGTCACCTCTGTCAACTCTCAAGATGGTTAAGTGGGCTGTGTTGTCTACATAACTGATCTGGTAGTTTCCTCCTGTTCTAATTTCTTGGTTATCTTTTGCCCAAGTGACTCTGATAGGCTGTGTTCCAGAAATGTGGCACTCCAAGTCAGCACTTTCTCCAATAATACCATCTACAGGTGTCATGGGGATGTCAAAGAATGGAGGAGTCTTCCCTTCTGAAGAGTGAAAGAAATAAAAAGACATCACTTCAAAATTTCAATTTGATTTAAACCTCTGAGAAATTAATAGTATTTGTACAATATTGTATCCATATATAAAGCAAGAGTGAGCGTTAAGATATTTCCATTAAAGACTTCAAAGCCTACTGACCTGTAAGGACAAGCCTGCCACTAGAAGACGCAGTCCCCATTGCATTGGTAGCTGTGCAGGTATATTGCCCAATAAGACTCCTATCTGTCTTTAAAATCTGGAGAGTTGCTACATTATCTATGAAGGATGAGTGAACATTGTAGTCCTCTTTTAGGCGGACACCATCTTTAAACCAAGATACTTCAATAGGTTCTGAACCAGTGATGGCACAATCAAACGTAACTGGTAAGCCAACAGTTTCATGAACATCTCTTAATTTTTGTGTAAAAGAAGGAGGAAGTTTACGCTCTGTAAGAAAATAAGTATAGTACAGTGAGGGCTTTCCAAAGATACGCATCTATTGCTAAGCACACCAATAATCATTGACTAATATACTGTAGAGTATACTGGATTTTTGCCCAGAACTTCTGATTAAAAATGTTATTCACATATCATTTATTTGGAACATGACAGGCAAAGAGCACTGTAAGTATAGTTGCCAGAAAACAGAACCATTCTGCTCTCAGTTATTCCTGGTGAGTCTAACAGTGGAAGCAATCAAAGTAATGTCCTCAATAGGAGAGGAAAATGCAGAAGCTTGTGTCCCTAGACAAGAGCTGTGGTCAGTAAGAGATGCATTTTGATTAGCTTAGCTCGTAGGCCTTTGTTAATAGAAAAGACTGTCACGAGCTATCTTACACATCAAGAAACAGTAAAGAGTTAGTTAAGGAAAAGGCAATCTTTGTTGTGGGAAAATGGCAGAACATTGGCCAGGAGAACTGTAAACACGCTCAAGTGACTTGCAGATGGGATGTGAAAAACATATATATCATGCTAATTGTTTAGTTTTGTGTGCTTGAAAATAGAACACCGTAGGCCTTTGATGGACTCAGAAGCATCTCACTGAACATGTTTAAGATTCCCACTCTGCAGTAGGAAAGAACAAAGAACTCTGGAAGACTACACATGAGAAATACCAGATAAACACGCAAAAGCAGCAGGTTCAAAAGTTTTATGCTCTGTAGCAAGCAAACAAACTCTCTGTTTCACTTCTGTGTGCCTTCACCTGGGTGCTACCTCAGAGACTGTCCAGTGAAGTAATGAGAACAAAAGCTACATCCTGTCTCTGCTGGCTTGTTCATTCATTTTTCAAAACAGTAAGTCATATATCAAAAAAATAAGTCATTCTCCTATAATTTAAAATTAAATATTCACCTTTTACTGTCAGCAAAGATGATGAAGCAGCCTCCCCAACAGAGTTTTCTACTTTGCAGGTGTACTCCCCACTGTCACTGCTATCTACCTGGCTGAAAACCAGAGTGGCAACTTGGTTCTTAAAGTGCATTTTCACAGCAGGAGTTGCTCTCAGTTTTGTGCCACCTTTGTACCATGATACAATAATTTCTGGTGTTCCAGCAACCTGGCACTGTAAGGATGCAGAATCCCCAACAGTCACCTGCACTGGCTCCAAGGGCATAATGAAGTAAGGTGGTTCTGAAGAACAAACACACACACCATTAGCATAAAAACGGTATTGCACAGTGACCTTTAGTAGCTCAAATAACATTTGATGAAATGATGGTGGCTTCACGCACCTAGTATTGTGATTTCAGCATGACAATTGTCTTGTCCAGAATCATTTTCAATATGACAGGAGTATTTCCCTTGATCTTCTAGTTTGCTGCTAGGGATTTCCAGTATGGCAGATGATTCTGTAGTGGTGATGCTACACTTTTCAGAGTGTGCAATTTTTACTCCATTTTTCTTCCATGTCACTGAAATTGGCGGAGTACCCATATATGTGCATTCTAAGATTAAATTTTTCCCTTTTTCTACACTTAAATCATTCACCTTCTTCACAAATTTGGCCGGTTCTATAATGAGCAATGGGAAGAAAACAAATTAAATAAAACTGAGACATCATTTTCAGGTGCATAAGAAGCATGAAAATCATAGTCTGGACAAACCTTTGACAAAAAGATGTGTTGTGCAAGAAATCTTCCCAGCCTCATTAGAGACCTGGCAGGTGTAGTCTCCACTCTGAAGCGGCTGTACATCAAACAGCTCTAGTTCTGCAACTGAATCTTGCAAGGTGATACTGCATGTGTGTCCTGGTACTAGCTCAACACTACCTCTAAACCATTTAACTTCCAGGGGAGCAGAGCCTTTTATGATACTGGTAAAGGTTATGTTTGCTCCAGATGAAACATTCAGTTGTTCAGGTTTCTTCACAAAAGATGGTGGTTCTAAGCATGCAAATGAAACAGAGAGGAATTACATTTGAACTTCTGATGAAGGGCACAGTGGTTAGAAATACACAATAAGGCACAGAATTAAGTAATTTTGAAAGTGAATTTGTGCCATCTGACTCTGGTTTCTTATTTATACTAACCTCTAACACTCAAAAACGCACTGCATTCATCAGACCCAGCTACATTAGTAGCTGTGCACAGATAAGTTCCCATATCAGATTCCTGAAGCCCATTTACTTTCAGAGAACAGGTATTATCTGTAAGAGTAGCCTGATACTTGTCTCCACTGGTAATTTCCTGTCCATCATGAAACCAGGAAACCAGAATAGGTGGTGATCCATGAACTTTGCACTCCAGTAAAGCAGAAGAGCCAAGCTGACCATATGTTTCCTTCAGTTTTCTTGTGAAAGAAGGTGGTATTATCCGATCTGCATTTTTTGGAAAATAAATAAGTAATAAAAATTACCATGCAGGAACTTAGACTGCAGAAAGGTCTCCATACATAATAAAATCAGTTAACTTTGTTTTGAGATACCTGCTTTAGCAATCTGAACCTACACATATCAAAACATAGATAGCTTATTTTTAAGGATATGTTGGAGCTTTGATTCACACTTTTTGAGGACCATCTTTTACTCCTGCAGTTCTTTTTCATAAGGAATAATACTGAACTAGCTGTCTTACAAGACAGGAAGATTAAAGCTGAAGAAATCAAGCACTTTCAACAACTCCTGCTCATAGGTTAGGTAGGCATTTGTTCTTGATGCTCTTCAAAGTGGTATGCTAAGCAAGTGTTCCAAAGATTATAAAAGCAAAAAGTCTCTCAGGCTGCCAATTGCAAGAAACTCCTTGCTATCTTAAAGCCTTTTGAAAGGAACTAGAGCAACTGATGGGATTCGAAAATGGAGTGGTCAACTAACCTGAAACGTGCACTGAAGTGGTACAGCTGCTTTTACCAACACTGTTTTTCACCTCAAAAGTATATTCTCCACTATCTTCTAGTCCTGCATTGAGGATCTTAAGCCCAGATACTTTGTTGAAGAAAATTATTTTATATTTATGGTCCGTGGACAGTTCATTCCCATCCTTAAACCACCTAGCAGTAAGCTCTGGTGTGCCATCTACTGTGCATTCCAGAGTGCAAGAGTCTCCAGCTGTAACTTTGATGGGGCCTGGCTTCTCTACGATGACTGCAGGTTCTGCAATGAGATGCAAGTCACAAAGTTTGTAAAACCAACGATGCAGTAGTATTAGCATCATAAGAGTTGAAA
The DNA here is from genome assembly GCA_013397515.1 of Upupa epops. Classification (NCBI taxonomy): domain Eukaryota; kingdom Metazoa; phylum Chordata; class Aves; order Bucerotiformes; family Upupidae; genus Upupa; species Upupa epops. Next base: position 340,400 of record VZRI01005460.1, on the reverse strand, counting down.
TTTTAAAGCATCTTAAAACACACTGTGTTTTTTGTACCAACCTAGTACTGTCAGTGTGGCAAAGCATTCCTGGACTCCAGCATCATTTTTGATCTGACAAATGTATTTCCCAGCACTGGCTGGTTCTGCATGTCCAATCTGCATTGTTGCAATGTTTTCTGAATAGGACATCCAAAGATTATCACTTTCTCTGATGATTTCCCCTTTGTCTTTTAACCACTGAACAGATATAGGCTGTGATCCTTCTACCACAGCCTGCAGTTCAATTGACTCCCCAACTATGACAGTGAGGTCACTCAGCTTCTTCACAAATGTTGGTGGTGCTATTTAAAAGAAGATATTTAACAGTAAAAAATCACACCAGGAGCAGAAAATAGGAGGAGAAATGCAAAGAAGGTGCCAATGTTTATACAAACCTCTTAGTGTTACAGAGCCAATGCAGGAGTCACTTCCCACATCATTTACAGCTTTACAGTGGTATTCACCAACATCTGCAGTATCCACACTGAGAATGTGAAGACTAGCTAGGTAGTTCTCAGACACAACCTTATACTTCTTGCTGCTCCGAATTTCCCGTTTGTCTTTATACCAGGAAATCTGGAATGGAGGTGTGCCCTGGAGCTCACATTCCATGTGAATATCAGACCCTTTCAAGGTCAGGACTGGATGGGGCTTCTTGGTAAAAATGGGCGGGGCTGAAAAAAGAAGGGGTTAAAGTTTGTGTTATTGGAGCAAAGGAGGTTAAAGATCACAGACAACTCAACTAGCTGTTCTGGCGCTGAACAGCAAACACAAAAGATCTCCCACAGTATAACCAAAAAGGAATGAGGTGTGTCATATACTGAGATAGGTTTTGTCCTTTCTGACTAAAGACAGTAAAATTTTCCAGAAAGGAGGGCTTGAAGATAGTAAGATAAGGAAAGACATGGAATTCTGACCTTTCACTTTCAGTGACGTGCTGGTGCTTGCACTACCCGCCAGATTCTGAGCTTCACAGGTGTAGTCACCACTGTCTTCAACACTGAGGTTGTGCATTTCAAAAACTGCTACTGAATCCACAAAGGACATTCTATATTTTTCACTAGGATGGATCTCAGTTTCACCTTTGTACCATGTGACTTTGATTTCTGGAGATCCACCTATTTTGCATTCATACTTGGTGGAATCATGCTGTTTCACAAGTCTTGAGGAGTCTAGTTTCTTTATAAACCTTGGTGGTTCTGGAAAGTCAAAAATGGGAGACGATGCAATTCAATTGCATTGGATCGTTCAATAAGTAGGGTAGTACATAACAGAAAAACTTTGGTGATGTATATGGACATTCTCATTTTCATTTGCTATGAGACTTTTTTTTGGCTACTTCAAACTGCTTCAACATCTAGATTAGGAAGCATATAAGTTCTCTATTTACATATCAGTTAGTTTCTTCATACTTCATTCACTCACTCGCTCTACTTTGCCTTCTAAGTATTTTGCACAGATCAGCTGAAATGTGGCTTTTTAAATAATATCCTGTTGCAATCCATGACAAACCGTAATGCCTCATGAAAATGCAAAAATCCAAATATTTCAGCCAAGAAATATTAAGAGCATTGACACAGGTAATTAATGTATCTGCATTATAAACTTTCACACATTTATTGCAAAGCCAGATGTAAAAGTGCCTATATAGAATAAAAGCCCAGAAACTTAGATAACAAATGAAAGAAGTTGAAAAGAATCATTCTGTAAGGAGTATGATATGTTCGGTATTTCAGAAATTGTTGTTAAAGGACTTGTGACTGAAAAATAAACCATGGGTAACAAAAAGAAGTAACAGATAAGGTTACATTTTGTTCTGTAAGGAGAGAAAGGAGAGTGGAGGTTTGAAGCTTTTCATCAAAAGTGCTATATGGATGATTCAGAATCACAAGACCGAATGCTCATAGATCAAAGATATAACTAACAAAACCAAGAGGTGATGATGTGGGCACAAGAAACCAATCTCTCTAAAACAGGATGCAGTGCCTCTGTGCATCTGTCTGCAAAGTGTAGGAAGAATATCTATAATTTTGTGGATTACTTCAACCTGTGAGACATTTGCAGAACATCCTATGCTATCAGTAACAGAACTTCCTTTGAGTTTCTAAAAATGAAAATGATGGCTTGTTAACATTAGGACTTTTGGAACCTTAGTAGTTTACTCTCAGATTTCATCTTGACAGAGTTGATTCTATGAAGCAAAAATTATGATATCTGCATACTAGCAGTTGCTGAGTAGTCACATTCAAATGTTATTCCTTTCCTGAAGTGGGGATATACAAGTAAGATATACTCTTAGAATGTAAATCAGTTTCTAGAAACTAAAGTAATGGTTAAAACTGTAGTATGGGAACATTGGAAGTTAAAGTGTGAAAGTTAATAAAGAACTGGGAGGTTTTCAAGGTCAATTGAAGAAAAGACTGTGAGTTACAGAGGTGAGACAGAATCTGCTCAAATTAAACACATGCAAATCAATGAACAAAAAGATCTTGCCCTTCCATATTTTACAGAATCTGTCTGGCAGTGAACATCATTATTTTTACACCACTGGAGAAACCACAGATCAAAAGGATTGAAGTGAATGCCACTAAGTTCAGTATCAAAAAACAAAATAATAATCCTGAAAAAAGATAAATCCATGATTTTATGAATAAAGAGTTGAAGAACAGGAAGATAAATATAAATTCATTTTATGAATAAGAACTCTAGTCAAATAAACCTACTAGTAATGCTATCATTAATAATAAACAGAGTTATTATTCTGGAGGAAACAAACTTTAAATATGTTAAAAAGATTAGAATACTTACAAAACACTTTGAAAGAGTTTAGCAAGTCAGGCTACCTAATAACAGCATCCCTTCTTGCCACCCAATACAAACATATATTAGGTCTGACACCTTTCCCACCCCCCACCAAAAGAAATTCCCTATGCCTAGGAAAAAAAAAAAAGGTAAAATACAATTATTATAGAATCTGCTAGTGGTAGTTCAGCTTCTTCTGTCTTAGAGAGTAAAAGTCATAAGTCATAGCATGTTCTCTTGAAATATTTTTGATTTTTCACCTCCAAATTTATAGAGGGAAACAGAAAACACTAAACCAAAAGGAAATTTTAATTTGTGTAATTTAACTAGTATATTTTACATTCTGTTTTTTTTAATAAAAACTGTAAGAATGAGATATCTAGAACAGCTATAAATAAATCAAATGTTTCCACCTACACAGAGGAAATTACACTACCAAGTGTCACTTGCACCAAGACAGTTTGATGCAGTCATAAATTTAGACCATTGACATATGTAAGAACCACACACTATATGGAGAAGCAAGATGTTAGTGGAATGGATATTTGTCACCAAGTCTGCCTTCAGATTCTGCAATTTTGCTGTTTAGCACAACAGTTTTCAGTGTTTTCTATCTGTAAAAGTGTAAAACTGCAGGAGTTGCACATCTAGTAAAAGTATACTTAAGGCTTGTTTCTCTCAGTTGCCTTTTCCTACTGTGGACAAATTAATGAATGTGACTGCTGGAGAAAGATTTTAAGACAGAATTTGCTGACTGATAGTGCCAATCATAAAGGTGTAACAGGGTTTGCAACATAAAAGTACAAGTCTAAGTCAGAGTTAATAATTCTGAGAATCATTGAATCACTTCAATGGAAGAATTTGATTTTACAATTCATGCACTATACCATGACAGACAAAAGAGTAGTAAGTGTTTAAATATTACACTAAGATTTAAATGGAATCAGATATTTGAAGGTTCCTTCCAACTCGGGTGATTCTATGGTCTCTGTGTAGCCTCTTGTAATACTTTGTCTCACACATCTGCATTCAGGGCTTTGTTTTCCAGGTGTCTGCTTTGCAAAGAAAAGCCTTATACACTAAAGCTCACAGAAATACCTTGAACAGACAGCTGAGCTGTGCATGTGTCCTTTCCAACACTGTTGCTGGCAGTACATGTGTAGAGTCCAGCATCCCCTTTACCAACTTTTAGGACTGTCAAGCTGGCTGTGTTTTCCACCAGCGTCATCTTGTAATTACCACCTGGGCGAATCTCTCTGTTGTCTCTGGTCCAAGTAATCCTCATGGGAGCAGAGCCAGTCAAGTGGCACTTAAAGGTTGCACTTCCACCTAGTGCCACATCGATAGATACTGGCTTGATGTCAAAGAAAGGTGGTTGTAGATGTTCTGCAAAAAGGAAAACATGGCAGAGCTCACCATGAAGCCCTTCTTAGCACACCTGTGCTCCCTGGTCACCACACAATGCAAAGATGGGAATAAAGGGTGAAGAAAAGAAAGAGTAAAGACATACAAAAGATCTTTGTTTCAGTGTGAGCTACAAACCTGTGAGGAGAAGTTTGGCGCTGGAAGATGCAGTCCCCAGGGCATTTTGGGCTGAGCAAGTATACTGACCACAGTCAGTTATATTAGTTTCCAAGATCTGGAGAGTTGCAACATTATTTAAGAAGGCTGTTTGCATGTTATCACTGTCACTTAAGAGAACCCCATCCTTGTACCAAGATACTTGCATAGGCTCTGAGCCATTTATACGACAATCAAATGTCACTGGGGCACCAACAAAGTCCTGAATATCTTTGAGTTTTCTGGTGAATGTAGGGGGAAGTTGACGTTCTGCAAAACAATAATAATCACCACTGTAATTAGGAAGCCATTCTGACAATCTAGAATTAATTAGTGCTGAAATTAATCATAGAATCATTAGGGATGGGAAAGGACCTCGAAAGATCATCTAGTCCACCCCCCCACCACAGCAGGATCACCTACACCAAGTCACACAGGAACATATCCAGGTGGGTCTTCTCCAGGGAAGGAGATTCCACAACCCCCCTGGGCAGCCTCTTCCAATGCCCCGTTATCCACACTGGGAAGAAGTTCCTTCTGATATTTATATGGAACCTCCTCTGTTCCAGCTCACACCCATTGCCCCTTGTCCTATCACTAGACGACCTTGAGAAGAGCCTGGCTCCATCCACCTGACACCCACTCCTCACATATTTATAGACATTAATGAGGTCACCCCTCAGCCTCCTCTTCTCCGAGCTAAAGAGACCCAGCTCTCTCAGCCTTTCCTCATAAGGGAGGTGTTCTACTTCCTTCATCATCTTCGTTGCTTTCCGCGGGACATCCTCCAGTAAGACCTCTGTTTATGTAGACAACCAAGAGTTCCTAAATACTACCCCAAGAAAGAGTAGCCCATCACCTTTAACAACAAGCAAAGCTGTGGAGGTGGCAAAGCCAACACTATTTTCTGCCTTGCAGATATATTCTCCGATGTCACTATCCTCTACAGTGGAGAACGCCAGTGTTGCCACATTATTCTTGAAGTGCATTTTGCAAGCCTGTGTTGATCTGAGCTTGGTGTCATCTTTATACCAAGACACCTTGATTTCTGGTGCACCACCAATCTGGCATTTTAAGATCAAGGGCTCGCCAATTTTCACCTCCACACGATCCAGTTGCGTAACAAAATAGGGTGGTTCTAGGGAAGGAGAGAGTATGATGAGAAGAGTCATAACATCACTGAGCTACCTTAAGTTTATCAGGGCTGTTGCGTACCTAAAATGGATACAAGGCTGTGGCAAATATCCCCACCCGCCTCATTTGCCACCTCACAGGTGTATTTGCCTTCATCACTTTTGGTGCTGTTGAGGATTTCGAGAATGCCAGATTTGTCAGTAGTTGTAACACTGCAGCGTGGAGACTGAGCAATGGGTGTGCCATTTCTTTTCCAGGTGACAGAAATGGGAGGTGTGCCTACATAACTGCTTTCCAACACAATGGACTTTCCCTGCTCCACACTGAAATCACTTAATTTCTTCACAAAGACTGCAGGCTCTGTGGGGAACAGAGACCAGTAGTGAGAATGAATGCATGTGACAGTGCTGCAGGCAAAGTGTTAAGGGAGATGCCTGTGCATACATGCACGCATACAAACACACCTTTCACAAAGAGTTGGGTTGTACATGAGGCACTGCCAGCATCATTTGTGACCACACAGGCATAATCCCCACTATGGGCCAGCTCCACATTGTACAGCTGCAGTTGTGCCACAGACTCCTCCAAAGAGATTGAGCAGTTACTGTCTGGTACCAGCTCCTTGATGCCTCGGAACCAAGTTACTTTGAAGGGAGTGCTACCCTTGATGTAGCTGGTGAATGTCACACTGGATTGTGGCAAAACTTCCTGGGGATCAGGTGTCTTCACAAAAGAAGGTGGTTCTAAGGATCATGTCAAGAGTGAAAGAGGAAAAAGATGTTAATTGGCAAGTCTCTGAGAGAGATAAAAAGTGGAGCAGACTTGAGTAAAAAAAAAAAAACAACACAGAGAGAGAATGAGAGGCAAAAGAGAAAAAAAGAAACCATCAGAAAACAGAAGAAAGGAAGAGAGGAGAGAAGAAGAATTTTCATGAAGGGGTTGTAGTATCCTTTCACTGACCTTGCACAGTCAAGAATGCACTGCATTCATCAGATCCAGCCACGTTGGCTGCCACACAGGTATATGGACCTGTATCTGTGACATCCAAGGCATTCAGCTTCAAAGCACAAACATTATCCAAGAATGAGATTTCATATTTTTCTCCACTAACTATCTCATTCCCATCCTGAAGCCAGGTCACAGATATGGGAGGTGTGCCAGACACTTTACACTCCAGAAGCACTGATGCTCCCAGCACCCCATTTGTTTCCTTCAGTTTTCTTGAGAACGAAGGAGGGACAAGATGATCTAAGTAAGACAGGACAGAATAATAGAAAGAAAATTGTTGGGGATTTTCTGGAGGGGAAGGGGAAAAAACAGAAAAGCATCCTTTAAAGACTAATACAAACAACAGACATAGAGCTGACCTGATACATCAACTGAAGAAGTGCAGCTGCTCTCTCCCACCTCATTTTGCACCTCAAAAGTATACAAGCCCCTATCTCCCCTGTCTGCAGAAAAGACTTTCAAAGTAGATATATTGTTGAAAAAGTTAATTTGGTATTTGCGGTCGCTCCTCAGTTCTCTGCCATCTTTGTACCACTTGGTGATAAGTTGAGGTGTTCCTCCTACTTTGCACTCCAAGGTAAAAGGACTACCAGCCATTACAGTAATTGGCTCAGTCTTCTCTAAGATGACTGCTGGTTCTGAAATATGAAGAGAGGGGTCAGTGTGTCACCAGGGAATCTACCCACAAACACATGAGCATAAGTTGTAAGCAGAAAGCAAAGGTTCAAAGGTTGGTACGTGCAGTTGTGCAAGATGTAAGATATAGTATCTGTGAAGTATGCTATACGCACCTAGGACTTGCAAAAAGGCAGAGCATTCCCGCATGCCAGCATCATTTTGGATCTGGCAAATGTACTTCCCAACATCACTTCCCTCTGCACTAGCAATCTCAAGAGTTGCAATGTTGTCCATAAACCACATCTGAACATTTTCGCTCTCCCTAATAACTTCACCCTTGTCCTTGAGCCAGACAACAGAAATTGGTGGGGATCCTTCCACCACTGCCTGTAGGGCTGTTGGCTCCCCAACGAAGATTGCAGTGTCACTCAACTTCTTAGCAAAGCGTGGGGGTTCTGATGACAAAAAGAAGGAGGCAGAGGAGAGTTAATCATGTATGCCTGCTTGGAAAACAGACAGCCAGGAGATTAAGAAAAGAGGGCAGTGATGCTGTTGTTCCTTTATCATACAAACCTTTGAATTTCACTGGGCAGGTGCAAGTGTCACTTCCCACCTCATTCATGGCTTTGCATTGATATTCTCCAGTATCCTGAGATTCCAGATTGAGAATATGAAGACTAGCAACAGAGTGCTTTGCTGTCACCTTGAACTTCTTGCTGCTTCTGACCTGCCTTCGATCCTTGAACCAAGCCACCTCAAAGGGTGGGGTCCCTGCTATCTCACATTGGAGGATAACATCTGAGCCTTTAAGTGTGTCCACAGGGCTTGGCACCTTGCTAAAAACAGGTGGTTCTATAAAAAAAGAATCACATCATCATGTGTGAGCAGACTTCCCTGGGTGGGTTTTTGGATGCTAGCAGGAGGTAACATATTCAGGAAGCGTGCCTACACTTACCCTTGTAAACCCGTATTTAGTTTCTAAATATGAGGCCTCACTTCTAAAAAATGCTGAGCCTCCCCCATCTCCCAGCAAGACATCCCAGCACTCAGAGTCCCAAGGACTGCACCTGTTTGCAGGCAGCGCTCAGTGCCCCTCCCCTAAAGCTGCTTTTCTGTCTCTCAAGCACCACATTCCGGATTTCCTCATCTCTTTCCAGTCATAAAAGCTGCCATCACTGAGGCTCAGTAACACAGCCTCCCCTTCCATATTATATTTCTTTCCTGACAGGGTCACTGTATAAAGAAGGATGGCTGCAAAGTAAGTCCAGCTCCTTCACCATAGCTGCTGTTTGATATAGTCCATGCTGTCCTTCTGATCTGACTAGCCTGTCTTACTCAGCTTGCAATTGACTTAAAGGGGAGACAAGGGAATGATGGCACAGTGCTGAATATCCACTGCTATTTATTTTCTCCCTGGTCTCTGCTGCTTTAACACAGCAGCATTTGAAAGTGAGAGCATCTGGAGAGACTGCCCTGGCAGTTACCAGCTGTCCTAGAAGCAGCTCCCAGTCCAGCAAAATGTGCAGCTGGGAGTGGACCTAGAAGCCAGGGACTCTGGTGGTGCTTGGAGCCATGCTGCTAACCTTTTACTGTGACTGAAGTGCTGCAGCTGGCTGTGCCAGCAGAATTATGGGCTTCACATATGTAATCTCCGGCATCTTCAGTGTTGGCACCCAAGATGGTCATCGTTGCTACGGAGTCTACAAAGGACATGTGGACCTTGTTGCTTGCCTCAAGTGCCTTATCATTTTTGTACCACACAATTGTGATCTCTGGGGTGCCACTGATTTTACATTCAACTTGAAATGTGTCCCCCTGCTTCACAAATCGCATAGCTTCAGGCTTCTTGATGAACTTTGGAGGTTCTGCAGAACAGAGTAAGTACACAAAGTGTGACTGTATACCTGTTTGCCATATAAAATATACAATGCAGAGCAAAAGTTATTTGGAGCACAAGAGTACCAGGGCACAAGAAAGTAAATGTGCTAGAGCAAGATATACAATATCCCCAACCAGCTTTTCCTCAAAAAAGAGACACAAGATAGAGGAAAGAAGGCAAAGAAAACAACTAAAACTCTGTTCTGCCCACTTGGGAGCTTGCTGCATCAGACAGCTGGAACTGTAAAAGAGACAATAAGGATGACTGTTCCACCTGAAGGAAATTTTACTGTTACCATGGAGAGGCAAAAATATTTAATGAGCTCTTCACCCCCAGGAGCAGCAGAAAAATGGTAAGAAATATTTCAATTGCTTACACATCTTTAAAAGATATTTCTGCATGAAGAACATTAAGTGAATCATAGTCTAGATTAAATGAGCAATTTAGAACTCCAGTTGAAATTTTATCAAATTCAGAAGTGTCACCAAATGCTGGTCTACACATGCAAGGTAGTCGTATTTGCAAAACTACTGTTTGTTTTACATATAATATTTGCTATGTGTGAATACCATTGTTAATGTAGCTGAAGCACTAAAGAAAACATAAAAAGCAGGGTGAGTGTAAATCTTCATACAAACAGCTTCACAAGGGGACCTTTACCCTTGTAGATCTCACAGGCACATAAGGCTTCTGTTATGCAGTACAATATGTGAAGATTACTACATGGCATATGTCTGATTTCTAGAAATATGCTTCCTACAAGTTTCCAAGCTGGGTAGATGAGACTTAGTAACAAAGAGGTTGCTTTCCCCAAGAAAAAGAAAACATACAAAGGTGACTTAATCTTAGTACCTTTAACACTGAGTTGGGCTGAGCAAAAGTCCTTCCCAACTTCGTTACTAGCTTGGCAAGTATATTGGCCAGAGTCTCCTTTACCCACTCTGAGCACTCGAAGGTGTGCTGTGTTGGCTACAAATGTGATACTGAAGTTTCCTCCAGTACGGATCTCTCGGCCATCCTTGGACCAGGTGACATGTATTGGCTGGGCTCCAGTAACATGACATTCAAAGTCAGCACTTTCTCCAAAAGGCACATCAATAGATTCTGGTTTGATGTCAAAGACAGGTGCTTGCTTGGGTTCTAGAAAAACAAGAAAACCATGTAATACTCATACCTCATGAAATAGCAAATTCAACATGCAGGTACCATTGCATGTATGTCATGAGAAGATAAAGCCTGTGATCTAGCCAAAAGTTTTGTAAGCCAACACACCTGCCACTGTGAGCCTAGCACTTGAGGTGGCAGTGCCCACAGCATTGGTGGCTGTGCAGGAGTACTGCCCAGTATGATGCATCTCTGTTCGCACCAGCTGCAGCACTGCAACATTATCCACAAAGGATGTGTGCACATTGTCATCATCACTTATGAGAACACCGTCTTTATGCCATGTCACTGTAATGGGTTCTGAGCCATTGATGCGACACATAAATTTAAGGGGTAAACCAACAGGGTGCTCAATGTCCTTTAATTTTCTTGCAAAAGAAGGTGGTCGTTTGCGCTCTAGGAGAAAGCAAGAAAAGGATAAATATGCCCCATGAAGAAATTTCTCAAGATAGTTTTGAAAGAGAAAGAGAATTTGTAGCAAGCTGACATAAAATCATCACCTTGTACTGTTAAGAGAGCCTTTGTAGATGCAGTTCCTACACTGTTTTCTGCCTTGCAAATATATTCTCCACTGTCGTTGCTAACCACTTTGTTGAAAATAAGTGTGGCAACATTGTCTTTAAAAAACACTTTGTATTCAGGAGTAGACCTGAGTTTTGTGTCACCTTTATACCAAGACACATTGATTTCTGGGGTTCCAGAAACATGGCATTGCAGAGTTGTATAGTCTCCAACTGACACCTCAAGAGGTTCCAAGTGTGTCACAAAATAGGGAGGTTCTAAAAAAAGAGGAGGAATTAGATAGGTGAATTACAGTGCCAGGCCTTGTAAAGCACACATTTGAAAGAAGACACAAACAAAACTAGCAAAGGGAGCACACACCTAGGGTAGAGACTATAGCCTGACAAACATCTCTTCCTGCCTCATTTTCAACATGGCAAGTGTATTCTCCTGCATCAGTTTTGGTGCTGTCAAGTATTTCCAGGATGCAAGACTTCTCTGTAGTGGTGATGCTACACCTCTGAGATTGTGCAATGGTGTGGCCATTCTTCTTCCATGTCACAGATATAGGCAGGCTGCCTGTGTAAGTGCCCTCCAGGATGATGGGCTTGCCAGGCTCCACACACTGATCACTCAGTTTCTTCACAAAGACAGCTGGCTCTAATGAAGGGTAAGAAGTCAAAACTGTTGAGCACAACTGGACAAATGTAGGAAAGGAAATAATATTTTAAGGTAAATAGACACCAGTTTTACAAACCTTTTACTGTAAGATTTGTTGTACAGTTTGCCCTGCCAGCATCATTAGTCACAAGACAAGTGTATTCTCCACTTTGGAGAGAAGTTACATCATATAACTCAAGCTCTGCAATGGAGTCCTCCAAGTAGATATTGCATTTGTCCCCTGCAACAAGCTCACTGGCCCCTCTAAACCAGTTCACCTTAAAAGGAGGGGTTCCTCTTATAACACATGTAAAAGTAATGCTTGTTCCTGGTAAGACATTGAGAGGCTCTGGCGTACTCTCAAAAGACGGTGGTTCTAAACACACAAGAAAAAAAGAGATAAGACAGGTGGCCACAGCATAAACTCTAGCATTTCCATACACTTGCTGATGATTCTGCTTGTTTTTACTTGTTACTCTCAGGGTTAAAATCCAACAGCTTACAAAGAACAAAGTCCTTACTTTCCAGGCAATAATTCGTGAGTGTATATACTAAAGACCATAGACAATTCCAAGAGAAAAGTACACCTCAGAAACATACTGACCTTGTATGGTCAATACAGCATTGCATTCATCTGAACCAGCTATGTTGGTAGCTTTGCAGGTGTAAGTTCCAGAATCTGAATCACCCAGTGAATTCACTTCTAAAATACACAGATTATCTGAAAAGGAGATTTTATGTTTTTCCCCATCAAATAACTTAAGTCCATTTTGGAACCAGGCAACAGAAATAGGAGGTGAGCCTGACACTTTGCATTCCAGCAGTGCTGAGGAACCCAGGACACCAGTGGTTTCCTTTAATTTTCTTGTGAAAGAAGGAGGAATGATTCGATCTGCATAAGAAAACATAATAAATCCATGGTTAGAGAGAAAAAGACGGGAAGAGTGAAAGAAAGGGAAGACAACTTGACCAAATTAAAGTTTTTGTAAAAGATAAAAGACAAGATACCCAACCAACCTAAAACATCAACTGATGTTGTGCAACTGCTTTTCCCCACGTCATTTTGCACTGCAAAAGTGTACAATCCACCATCTTCTTTTTCTACATCCATAATTTTAAGTGTAGATACTTTATTGAGGAAAGTAATTCTGTATTTTTGGCTGCTGGTCAACTCTTTTCCATCCTTGAACCAACCAGTGGAGAGCTCTGGTGTGCCTGCCACTTTGCATTCCAAGGTACAGGTGTCTCCTATAGTAACTTTCATTAGCTCTGCTTTTTCTACAATGACTGCAGGCTCTGGAAGAAGAGATGGGCATCATGCATGGTGAAAACAGGATTTATTAGTACTAGCTGTAAGTATTATAGTACTATAAGAAGAAGCTCACACATTTTACAGTAAGGTTATTTCAGTTTGTTGGACTAGGGAATTTTTTTAGTTCTGTTTTTTGCCACCATTTAGTCTACCCTAAACTAGAGATTTCATGTGCTCCCCAAAATGGAGGAGAAATATCTTTAAGCCATAGGAAAGAAACACATCTCTCTGCTCTGTCCCTCTCCAGGTATGCCTGAGCAGAAAACATGACTGGAAGTCCAGTCAGCTGGACCCCATCACAATGGTCTTTTAACCCACATTCCTAGACAACTGGAAACAAGAAATGTGACTAGGGACTTAGGGACACAAGGATTCTGTTTTCATTGCTTTGAACTTAGGCACATAAACAAAGCATATAGCTCACAATGAAAAGCCAAGCTGCCAATTTAAAAAAAAAATAAATCTTTTACGATCTTGTGCATTTTACTAACCTAAGATAGTTAAGGTAGCCATGCACTCTCGACTTCCAGCATCATTTGTGATCTGACAGATGTATTTTCCAGCATTGTTTGTCTCTGTGCGCACAAATTGTAAAGTTGCAGTGTTTTCAACAAAGGTGATCTTTGTGTTTTCACTTTCTCTAATAATTTCATCCTTGTCTTTAAGCCACTGCACAGATATTGGCTGGGAGCCCTCCACTCTTGCCTGTAACTCTACTGGTTCACCAACCACAACAGTCATGCTGTTTATCTTAGTCAAGAATTTGGGCGGTTCTGAAGAAGAAATGCACAGTTATTATGAATATTAACAATACCTACATAAAGAAGAGCAATTCAGTGCCATTGGGAGCACTGCAGGAAGCATATGTGCCAATACTTTACCTTTCAGCTTCACCGTGCAAAAGCAAGTGTCGCTTCCTACATTGTTCTCTGCTTTGCACTGATATTCACCAACATCTGCAGCTTCAACATTAAGAATGCGTACACTTGTATGGTAGTTTTTAGCCGTAACCTTATACTTCTTACTACTGCGGATTTGTCTCCTGTCTTTGTACCAGGTAACGTCAAATGGTGGAGTTCCTGAAATCTCACATTCCAGGCTAACCTCAGTTCCTTTGAGCATGTCTACTGGAGAGGGTTTCTTGCTAAAGACTGGAGGTTCTAACAAGGGAAAAAGGGAACAATTTTAGAAAGGAGTCTGAAGCTATTTGAGCAACAAACAATTTACAGATACCAGCTTCTACGTGACAAGACTGCTGAGAATATTGGCAGAATGGGCAAGGACTTTATTCATTTTCTGATCACATTATGAAATGATCTTGCAGATTGGTAAATACTCAGAGCTCTTAATTTTTCTGTAGAAAGGGTAAACAGAAGGGTGACCCTTGGAGGAGATGATACAGGCCTCATATATCTTGTAGTAGCCTCAAATACAGAATGTAAAATTGACACTGATCTGTTCAGATCTGCTTTTTGGGTTGTTTTTTTTCATATTGCAGCTCTTTGTTATAGGAGATCCTACTATTTAACAATACGGATATTGACAGCCATTGACCTAGGCAACACTTAGCTTAGTCCTCATATGAATTGAGAACGTCTCTCTTGTTCAGATGCCGGCAGAGGGATGAGGGGGCATAAAGAAACCAACGGTAAGTAAAGAAAAAGCAGTCCTCAAATAAGAAATTAATCTGATCTTCCTGTGGATTTCCAAGGGATCAAAAACCAAGTCAAAACAGAATGTAGTTAGACAACAAGAAGTCAGCTAACCTTTCACTGTGACTTTGGTGCTACAGCTGGCTTTGCCGGCAGGGTTGTAAGCTTCACAGATGTAGTCACCACTCTCATCAGTACTGAGATGATTCATTTCAAGCACAGCCACAGAGTCAATGAATGATGTCCGGAATTTTTCACTGGCAACAATTTCATGGTCATTTCTGAACCATGATACTTTTATCTCTGGAGATCCACTCACTTTGCACTCAAGCCGGGTCGAGTCACCCTGCTTGACTACTCTTGCCGCCTCAAGCTTCTTAACGAATTTGGGTGGTTCTAAAAAACCAGAAAAGTGGGATCAGGAAGGTCTGAATTAATACTAGAAAGAAAAGAAGTGAAAAGAGAGCCAAACTGTAAGTTGCAAGCAAAGTCGGGAATTCATTTGGCAGTGTATCAAAGATCACTGAGGTGGACTTGGCAAAAAGGAAAGAGGTAAACAAAAAGACTGCAGCACAATAAGAAAGTGCACACCTGTTACCATCAGTGTTGTAGTGCAAGAGTCACTGCCAACGTCATTTGAAACGTGGCAAGTGTAGTGCCCACTCCTAGAAGCATCCACTGAATAGAGCGTTAAGAACACAGTTGACCCTTCAATTCCAATGAAACAAGTTGGACTAGATACAAGTTGTAAGTCTTCTTTGAACCACTTTACTGTAAAGGGTGGTGTTCCCTTCAGTGTGGCCTTAAATTCCACTGTAGAATCTGGGATGGCTTGCTGGCTTTCAGGTTTTACTAAGAAGCTTGGTGGCTCTGCAGTTTTTAAGAAAAAGAAATATTCAGTTACATCAGAAATGTCTAAGAATGAAGAAAATTGTGGAGGTAAGCACAAAGACCAAGAGTTAGCGTTAATATTAAGAAGTATAAGAGTGTTATGTTAGTATAAGATTTAAGGTATTTTCCCAGCAAATAAGAAGTAGTAAAAGAGTTTCAAACCTTTCACAGTCAGGACAGCACTGCAAGAATCACTCCCGGCGATATTAGAGACAGTGCAGGTGTAATTTGCACTGTCTGCAAGCTCTAGATTAGCGATCTCAAGTGACATAGCATTCTCATGGCACAGACTTCTATATTTTGCACTGTCAGTTATCTCTTTTCCATCCTTAAACCATTTTGCTGTAATGGGGAGTGACCCAGAGACTTTGCACTCCATTTGGATAGAAGATCCCAGAACGGTATCCTTCTTGGTTAGCTTTTTGATAAATGCTGGAGGAATTGCTTGATCTGCCCAACACAAAAAAAAATTTTAAAAAAATGGCAAAAAACCTACTGATTACCACTGATGACCTTTCTCAAACACAGAATTTTTAAACATTTCTTTTATTCCCTCCCTTATGGATTGGTGAATTCACTAAATAAAATACCAACCTAGCACAGTCAGAACAGCTTCACAGGTGCTACTTCCAAAGTCATTTTCAACCTTAAAACTGTATGTACCACTATCTTCCTTTGATACAGGTTCAATCCTGAAGCTGGCCACATTATTTTCAAAGCTCATTGTGTAGTATCTACTAGGCAGAAGTTGTTTTCCATCTTTATACCATCTTATTCGAAGCTCTGGTGTCCCAGCCACTGTACACTCCAAAGTCACAGGGTCTTTTTCAGTGACTTTAAGTGATCTGGCTTTTTCTATGATCCGTGCAGGCTCTGAGGTATAAAGCGTATAAAAACAGCAGTTAGCTACACAGATAGGACTATTACAAGTACTCATCAAGAAGAAGCTTGAAGGGTCCTGTTTCGTACACACCTTGCACAAAAAGCAAAGCAAAGCACTTCTCCACACCAGACTCATTCTTTGCCTGGCAGGTGTATCTCCCTCCGTGCATAAGGTCAACACTTGTAAGTTTCAATGTGGCCACGTTGTTCTCAAAGGTAATGTGGTGGTACTCATCATCTTCTAGTATTTTCTCATCTTTTATCCAAGACACAGATAAAGGTTGAGCGCCTGCTATGGCACACTGGAAAACTGCAGTGCTTTTCAAAATGCTAGTGACATTTTCCAGCTTCTTGACAAAGGATGGCGGTTCTGTGGTGTGAGGTTTTGTTTGTTGTTTGGAAGAGACATCATGGAAAGGGAAGAGGGAAGGAGAGATAATATAAGGTTATCTTAATCACTGCAGTTTAGCTGTGGCATGTAATGTTTGGAGTATGCTTCCTAGAGGACTGACCTTTCAGGCTGAGCCTTGTGCTGCAAGAACAGCTCCCACCTTCATTTGATATCATACATTGATATTCACCAACATCTGAGACATCACAGTTAGTCACAGTAAGAGTAAATACTGATTCTTTGGTAGAGATGGCATATTTCTTGCTGCTGAACATCTCCTTATTATTCTTCAGCCACCTCACCTCAAATGGAGGAGTACCAGTCACCTCACACTCAAGTGTGGCCTCCAAACCCTTCACTACCTCAGTGGGTCTCAACTCCCGAACAAATGTTGGAGGCTCTACAATGAAGAATAAGAATAAAGTAGGTAATAATCTTGAATGGTTTTGCGGGGAGAAGTCTCCCCTACTCCAGCAACCCAGCTATGTGGCACAGTTGAATGACAGCAAGATGGTAAAAACCAACCTTTTACTTTCAGTTCAATGCTGCAGCTCTCACTGCCTGCATCATTGTGGGCTTCACACACATAAATCCCACTATCTGGCACTCTGGCTTGAGTGACTTTCAATGTGGCTAAACCATCTATGAAGGAGATGCTGTACTTAGCATGGTCAGTTATTTCATTTCCATCCAGGTACCATGTGACGTGGATCTCTGGTGTGCCTACTATCTGGCATTCAAAAGTAGCAGACTGCCCTTCACGCAAAGCTACTACAGAAGTTGGCATCTGAATAAATCTGGGGGGTTCTAGAAGATGGAGAGAAAAACAGAGGCTTTATAATATTCAAGATGGCTTAAGGGGGCAGAGATGTTCCCTACCTCTTCCCCCCAGACTGCACAAGAAAACTCAGAACAACAAAGATTAGAAGAACATTTTGTGCAAACCTTTTACAAACAAAGTGGCTTTGCAAGTTGCAGTCCCCACATCATTGCTTATCTGACAAGTGTAGTTCCCAGAGTCAGATGTCTTAGCTGAGAAGAGTTCCAGTACACTAGACGTGTCATCCTTCCAGACAGATCGATTGGCTCCAGAGAGGAGCTCATGGCTGTCTTTAAACCACTTTATCTGCAGTGGAGTAGAGCCTTTCACGAGTGCTTTGAACTGAACCCTAGCATTGGGCACAACCTCTTGGGACTGGGGTTTTTCCACAAAATACGGTGGTTCTATAAAGTATCAAAAGGAAGAAATAATATTAATCTGAGTCAGGGAATTCCAAAAATTATGAACAAGATAACTATCACAAGGCAAAGAAGGAGTTCAAACCTTTGACTGTTAAGAGCCCAGTGCATTGGTTTCTTCCTGCCTTATTGGTTGCTTCACAGGTGTAAGAGCCACCATCTGTGGGTTCCAGTTCACTGATTTCCAGAAAGGCAGTATTGTCATGGAAAGAGTATTTGTACTTTTCACTTGCTGTTATTTCTTGGCCATCCTTGTACCACTGGATACTTATAGGATGTGAACCAGACACTATGCACTCCAGGTGGACAAAAGAACCCTTAATGCTGTCCATTTTCTTGAGCTTTTTGGTGAATTTAGGTGGTATAATGAGATCTATCCAAGACACAGTAAAAAGATAAAGCATGAAATTCAACCTGGATTGTGGCAGATTTCAGCTTAAGAGAAAAGATTTTGTGTGTAAAAACAATGATAAAAAAGACATCATACACACCTAAGACATTAATGTTGGCAGAACAGGTACTGCTTCCAACATCATTGTGAACCTCAAAAATGTATTCCCCACTATCTTTCTTTTCTGCATGAAGGACTTTCAGGACTGAGACAGTATCTGTAACGCTGATCTTATATTTTGGACCTAATGTCAGTTCCTCGCCATCTTTGAACCATTTAGCTGTGATATGTTTTGTTCCTGAAAATTTACACTGCAAGGTTGCTGGGTCTCCCTCAGTTACATCTATTGACACAGCTTTGTCCACAATTGTAGCTGGTTCTGTTGTAAACAAGGAGACAGAATGTTAAGGGCATTTAAGAAAACACAAGGGAACCATCTGAGATTGCTGTGAGCACTCAGAGTGGAACCAACCTTTGACAGTCAGCAGAGCAGAACACCTCTGAAGGCCGGCTTCATTTTTAGCCTGACAGAAATATTTCCCATCATGTTTCAGTTCAATAGACCTCACCAGAAGAGTGGCAACATTATTCAAAAAGGTCATTTTGATATTGCTGTCTTCAATAACTTCATCATTGTCTTTCAGCCAAGACACAGTGATAGGCAAGGAACCCTTAATAGTAGCCTGAAATACAACTGTACCGCCTCGAAGAGAACTGATGTTTTCTATCCTCTTCAAGAACTGTGGGGGCTCTGTCAGGAAGAAAATGGCTATGTAAGTATCTATCTGGTGCACAACAGTGTGGCACAGAAACCACACTGGGATAAGAGCATGTTAGTGGTATTCTGCACCTTGTACTAACCTTTCAGTGTGACCTCTGAACTGCAGATGCAGCTCCCAACATCATTTGTTACTCTACACTGATACTCGCCAACATCAGAAGCATCAAACCTGAAAATGTGGAGGCTAATCAAAGATTTCTCAATGCTTATTCTGTGCTTCTTACTGTTCCGCACGGTTTTATCATCTTTCACCCAAAACACTTCAAAGGGAGGAGTGCCAAACACTTCGCACTCCAAAACCACATCAGAATCCTTCAAGACTTCCATCGATTGAAACTCCTTGCTAAAATAAGGTGACTCTATGGTGCAAAAGAGAGAATGCGGTTTGTATTAATTGTACTTTCCAAGCCTGTAAAACTTGGCTGAGTTTAAAGAGACAAACTGTGTATCTAGATGTCACACACACCTTTGATTGTAACAATACTACTGCAAATACTTTTTCCAGCATCATTTTTGGCTTCACAAATGTATTCCCCACTGTCTTCGGTCTCGACCTCTGTAACACGGAGTGTTGCCAAGGATTTTGCGAAAGACATCCTGTATTTGTCACTCTCTTTTAACTCTCTATCATCCTTGAACCATGTGATTTTAATCTCAGGAGTACCAGTGACTTCACAGGCCAGCTCAGCATATCCACCTTTCTTTATCAAATAGGTTGGCTCTAGCTTCTCCTTGAAGCCAGCAGGCTCTGTGGATTTAAGAAGAGCGTTCAGGACAAAGAAGGCAGGAAAGAGTGCCACTGGGTTGATCCAGCAGCCTTAAGTTTAAAAGACAGTAAGAATGCAAACCTTTTACAAACAAGTTTGCACTGCATGTTACTGAACCAGCTACATTGGTGACTTTGCAGGTGTATTTTCCTGAGTCTGTGGGCTTGACTGCATACAGCTCCAAGTAACTTGCTAATGTTTCTGTCATAATGTAGCAGCCTCCTCCTGTCACCAGCTCAGTATCACCTTTAAACCATTTCACCGTCAGTGGTGTTGTGCCTTTAAATGTGCCTTTGAAATGTACAGTTGATGCAGGTAGTACATCTTGTGACTCTGGCTCCACGATGAAGCTTGGTGGCTCTAAATTGTGTTGAAAGGAAACAGTTGTCAAGAGTAAGACACATGGTCTGCACTGGCGGGAGCAAAAATATCAGCATGTGGAAAGTAAAACTTAAAAACATGTGAAAGAAATTGCCAAACCTTTTATAAACAAGGTGCTACTGCTGTCTTTGCTACCAGCAGAGTTTGTGGCTCTGCAAATATAGACCCCAGCGTCACTTGCATCGAGGTGTTTTATTTCCAAAGATGCAGAACCTTCTGCAAATTGTATTGTATACTTGGCACTTGAAGTGATCTCAGTGTCCTGCTTAAACCAAGAGACCGTCATTGGAAGAGAGCCTGAAATTTTGCAGTCTAAACGGCACGAGGTGCTAATGATGCTGTCAATGTTCTTCAGCGGTTTGGTAAAGAAGGGAGGGAGAGTGCGATCTGTTGAGAGTGAAAACCAACATGTGAGAAAAGCATTCTGCTTCAGACCCTGTTGGGCTTAGAGAAGAGTAGCAGGGCTTCTTTCAAAGAGTCAGTACCAACCTAGCACAGTGAAGCTGGTAGTACAAGAGCTGATGCCCACATCATTGGATATCTCAAAGGTGTACTCGCCACTGTCCTGCATTTCTGTGGCATAAAACTTGAGCTGAGCTGTGTTATTTTTAAAGCTGATCCTATGTTTTTTGCTGGCAGGTAGTGGTCTTCCATC
Organism: Upupa epops; assembly: GCA_013397515.1. Classification (NCBI taxonomy): domain Eukaryota; kingdom Metazoa; phylum Chordata; class Aves; order Bucerotiformes; family Upupidae; genus Upupa; species Upupa epops. The sequence goes on along the minus strand of VZRI01005460.1, from coordinate 319,711 downwards.
TTTGAACCACTTGGTTTTTAGCTCTGGTGTGCCTGCGACAGTATACTCCAAAATGGCTGGTTCCCCTGCTGTTACCTGAATCATTTCAGATTTTTCAATTATTTTGGCAGGTTCTACAACAGAATTAAACAACCGGTGTTAAGGATAAAAGGAACGTATTCTTCTCAAGTGGAAAAGAATGTGAAGATCACAGTATTACTCCACTGACCTTTCACTGCTAGTTCACCAAAGCAGGACTGACTTCCTGCATCATTCTCAGCCACACAGGTATATTTGCCAGCAGAGCTCAGCTGGACACCAGTAATTTGCAGAGTTGCTAAACCATGTTCAAACGTCACTCTCACTTTGTTATCATCTTGAACAATGTCTTTGCCCTTCATCCACATCACAGAAATAGGCTCTGACCCTTTTACCACTGCCTGTAATGTGACGCTATCTCCAGACAGAGCTGTCACATTTTCAATTTTCTTAATAAAAGATGGTGGTTCTAGTTCAAAAAAAAAGAAACAAGAAGAAATATTCATTTTGCACCATTTTGTTGCATGAAATCTGCTGCTTAAAGATAATCCTATGAGACAGAAATATGCAGCACAATGCTCAGTTCAGCCAAAGAGCAGGCAAGAATAGCTGCATTCCCCATCTAAGAGTTAAGATCCATGTCCTTCACATTCACAGTTTTGACACCAGGTAGAGTTGAAATTTACACAGAATTTTAAGAGAAAATAATCTCCCCCGCATACACCCTCTCTAGCCACCCACAAATCCAAAACAGAGGTATTTTTAAAAATTAAAGTTTCTTGCCAGTCCCTTCATTAAGTGGAGTTTTGTCTCTCCCACTAACCTTTCAAGATGTATGTTGCACTGCACATGCACTTTCCAACTTCATTAACTATCACACACTCGTATTCACCGACATCTGCACTATTAAATGATGACACCTCCAGAGAAATAATCGCTTTCTGAGAGGACAACCTGTATTTTTTACTACTGCGAATCTGTTTCTTGTCTTTGAACCAGCTAATCTCAAATGGTCCAGTGCCTGCAACCTCACATTGAAGAATGGTGTTTGTTCCCTTCACTACTTCCTGTGGTTCAAGTGTTCGGACGAAAGACGGAGGCTCTATAAAAGCAGCAAGAAAGAATTAGTCAACAATACTAAACAAAAAAAAAAGTGAAAATTTTTCTCAAGATCATGACTGGCGGAAGCAAGAACAGACCTTTGACAACTACTTCAGAAACGCAGCTGTCACTTCCAACCTCATTTACAGCTTCACATGAGTAGGTCCCACTGTCATCAACTTTCACCTCCAAAATATCTAACACAGCCACAGAATTGACAAAGGACATTCTGTGTGTGTTGCTTTCATAGATTTCCTTATTGTTCTTGAACCAAGTAACCTGGATTTCAGGAGACCCTTTGACTTTACACTGAAGACGTGCAGAATCACCTGGGGTCAGTAAATAAGATGGATCGACCTTCTTCACAAATGATGGTGGTTCTAAAAATGGGAAGAAGAGGAAAGAAGTGGGAAAATAGGGAAAGATAAAAAAGAAAGGATGAAATACAGGTTTCAAAAGATTGGTTCCTAACACAAGAACAAAACTTCAGTGAAGAAAAGATCAACATTAGCTTCACAGAGTGTAGTTCTTCAGGTTTCTCTTCATCTCTCCAATCCATCTCTCCTTTGCACATAGAAGCAGTTTTTGGATCTGGCAGTGAAAGAAATCCTTAAGCAACTCGTGGTGCACCAGAAGGTAGAAGGGGAAGCAAGCAAGAGTTGAATTGACCCAGTGGCAGGTCTGACAGTAGTTCGCAGTGTGATTTCAACCCCAAGAAGTCTTTTGCCTGCAAAAGAAGTAATAAGGAACGCAAGAAGAATGGAGGTAAAGGCAGTACAGTACTTTCTTACCTCTGACTGTGACGCTGGCAGAAGAGGAGCTGCTTCCTGCCTCATTTGAAGCAGTGCACATATAATGGCCTGAGTCCTTGAGCTTAGCTAGAGGAATCTCAAGTGAGGCTATTTTGTCTTCAAAGTAAATCTTATAATCTTTGCCTGGTGGGATTTTGTTTCCATCCTTTGTCCACCATACTGTTACTTTCCTGTCTTCATCTATCTGACATTCAAGACGTATTTTTTTATTGACTGCTGACTGAACTGACTGCAAAGCTTTAATGAAGTGGGGCTTATCTATAATGATCATTTCTGCCTGGCAAATGTCAGCCCCAAACTTGTTGGATGCTTTGCAAGTGTAAACCCCTCTGTCACTGGTGGTGAGAAGGGAAATTTCTAACACATGTTTATTTTCTACTTTGGAGATCTTGTGATGGTCTGAAGATGAGATCGTTGTGCCATCTTTCTGCCAGGAGACATCGATGACTGGAGTGCCCGAAACAGTACACAGGAACTTGGCACTTTTGCCCACAAAGGTAGTGATAGATTCAGGTCTGGTAAGAAACGTTGGCGGAAATGCTTCTGCAAAACAAAGGGGTTCAGTGTTACCCAGAGGTGAGCACCAGAGCTTATGATCTTTCACCACGTTTGCCAGGGGCAGACAGCAAGAGGGACTGGCTTGTCACGGGACACTTTTAAGCAAAAGAAGCCAGTAGTGAAGGAGATAAGAGGTTTTAAAGATAATTTATTTTGGCTTTTGGTTTTGTATTTCTTGGATCTGTATATTGCTCCAGAGCTTTAAGGCATTTTGAATGTTTGGAGCAATGTATAAATTGAAGAAAATAAACCAAAAGCCAGAACTCCCTTCCCCAAGACTGATACATTCGTGCGCCATTCCCTCAAGATGGACAATTTGCATGCACTTCATGGTTTGTGTATCTTTATTTAGTTTAGCATCTGACACTTAGCAAAGACCAGATAAAAATTCCTTCCTTAAAGAGAAAAATCAGAGTAAAAATATCATGGTACACCAAAAGCCCAAAAGACAATGTTGTATTTGGTTTTTGGGGGTTTTTTAAAGAAGAAATTGAAAAAAGAAGGTAATGAAATAGCTCTCAATAGAACAAAAAGTTTTCCAATTGAAATACATTTAAAGACTCTTTTGTTTGTTTAAGAAGATCTGTTTCTCTAATCACAGAGTTCCCCTCTGGTCATGGCACACAGATGTTCAGGTACACACAGCTGCATAGCCTGCCTCACAATTATAGCTGCAGAATAAACAAAAGATTAAGATAATCACACTGATCATTACACCAAAGAAGTCATTTTTTTAAAATGTATATTTTCTTGTTGTTTGGAAGTGAAGCAAACTTCTTCAAGAATCTATTCACAAAGTAATCCCATTCTGTTGGCGATCTAGTTCCTCTCACTCTTTCTTTCCTCCCTTTGTTCTCTCTTTCCTGATGAAACTTTTCACACTGATCCCCTTTCTAGATATAGAAAACACCTAAAGGTGGCATTCTCAGAAATTATTCCTTTTGCATGATCATGCCTGACAACATTAGAAATGGTTTATATATAACAATAGAAATCAAGAGATAAACATTTGAAAGTGTAACAGTGAAAGCATTACAATAGGTCAAGGTAGTGCAAAAGTGGTGCTTGGAATTCCGTACTTACCAGTCACTGTTAAAAGTGCTGTAGAGCTTACACTGCCATGTTGATTGGAAGCCTTACAACTGTACTCTCCGCAGTCAACCACTTGAGGCCTCAGGATCTCCAGTGTTGAGAGGTAATTGGAGGTGCGAATAGAGTATTTATCCCCATCATATATCTCTCGTCCTGCTCTGTACCACTGGAACTTGACATTGGGAGCGGTTTCTACCTCACAGGTAAACTTGGCCACGTGATTTACAGCCACCTCCAGAGAGTCAAGCCTTCTTCTCAGGATGGGTGCAACTGAAATCAGAAACAGAGCAATTCAAAACCTTGCCTGATGACACTCCGGAAAGTAACAGTGAAGTGACTGAGTGGAAATAACGGTGACTTATTAGCAGTCTACACAGAGTGGCTGTAAAAGAAAACAATATCTGTTAGAAATGAAAGCAGTGCTATACTCTGTGCACAGACTGTGTTATGAGGAGAAGAAACACCCTGGTGGTACTGGAAAAAACAGTGTGCATTAACAACGTGATACAAACCCATACATCTCTGTATCGGCACTGTGAGAAATTATGGTGTGAATGAGAAATTGTGCTGAAATTGGAATGACTCTACAGAGTGAAAGAGCAGTGAGAAAAGTAGAAAGAGTAGGTCCACTTCACAGGCAACAACTCAGAAAGTGGTCGGCACCTTGTAAACTAACCATGCTTCTGTGATGTGAAGAGAAAATAACAGTTTCTGATCAAATAAAAAGGTGAGGGAAGTGAGAGACTTCTGCAGTGTGGCAAAAGGAGACCATCAATCCAGACAGAAAGGGGGTCCTGTGATTAGTGCATGATGTTATTAATATTGTGTCTATCCAAAGACACAACAGACACATCATAGGGCAGTTTCATTAGTAGATCAGTGTATTAGAAAGGCAGCATTTTATCCCCCAAATCCAACCTCTTTTAACAACTGTGAGTTTTGCTGCTGTTGCTCTTTTTCCACCTTGATTCAGTGCCTCACAGGTGTACTCTCCTTGGTGAATATCCTCACACACTTTGCTTATTATCAGTGTGTATGTGTCCTGATCTTGCAAGCACTTGAATTCATTGCCTGAAGAAACCAGTTTACCATCAAAATACCAATTCACCTCTCTGACATTTGTTATGACAGACACCAGACTGACACTCTCCCCTTCCTCCACAACAGTGTCAATCAATTTTCTGTGTATGATTGGATAAATCTCTTTGCATGTCTCATCCTCTAGCTTCTCAGCTTCAGTTTTCAAACACACTCTACCCACTTCCTCATGTAATTCTTCCTTTTTCTCCTTCTTTTTCACCATTTCTGTGGGTGTATCAATAGGAACATCTGCAGAGGTTATATCAGCTGTGGCTGCACCTGCACCCTTGATTCTTCCGTGCCCAGTCACAGTGTTGATTGCTTGTGCAGCCAAAGGCTTCTCCAGGGGTATTTCTGCCTCCACAGTCTTCTGAGCCTGCTGGATGTCCAGCTCAGAGGTTTCATCAGAGGATTTTCCTGAGAGAAACGGACTGGGATGAGCTGGCAATGCTTTGGATTCTTCGTCTGTCAATAGATATTTTTCTTCACAAAGAAGAAAATAGAAAGCTTCCTTTAAGACCATTTTCTGGTCAGCAGTTTGAATGTCAATTTCTCCCAAGGAGACTGGGATTTCTATGGGACCAATTCCTCCTGTGGTCACAACATACGTGCACAGAGTGTGCTGCTGTTCCTTGGTGATATTTATTGTCTGTACTTGAACATCTTCTTTATCAGCCAGCCATTCTGAAAGCAAGATGTTTTGCTCCCTTACTACTGCAGCTTTCAGTGCATTTCTAATCTGAGATTTTAGGTCTAAATTGCAGCTTGGGGGAACACAAGCAGTGAGCTGACTCTCTTTGTGGAGGACTTGGCTGGGCTGGAGCTGGTGAGCGTACATTGTTTCATGTGGTTGTCTCTCTGCCCTTGGATTATGCCTAAGTGGGCTGACAAGATCAACAACATGTTCCTCCTCCAGGGACAAGTTTTCCTCTAGCAGCAAAGAAAATCTCACATGCTGTCCCTCATGGACTCTTGCAGCAAAATCTTCCTCTGCTGCTTCCAGAGAAGAAATGTTCTCCAGGGGAACAACTTGGTCCTCAGTGAAGGCTGATTCAGAGGGAAAACTGGGTTCATCCTTTAGAAGAACCTGAGTTGCCTGGAAGTCCTCAAGGATCTGGGTGTGGTCACTTTCTATGGCGAAGCCCTCAGCGGTGCTTGACACCTGTAGAAGGGCTTGGGAAGCCTCTGTCTTCAAAGCAGCCATTTGCTCTGCTACATTGGGGATGTCTTGCTCTTTGGGCAAGAATGTCTGTGCAGCTACAGTCCCAAGGCAACTTGGCAGTTGTGCCTCCATTGCTGCTGCAGGCAATGCACCCTGTGGGCCAGCAGGAAGAATTTGGAGTGGCTCTGCCAGAAGCTGGCTGCTTTCTTGTGTTGTGACCACCTGACTGAGCATCTCTTCTATGTTCTGTGCAGCCTGGGAAGCTAGTGGCAGGCCAGGCAATATGTCCTCCCTGGGCAGCATACACTCCATCTTGCTTGTCTGGAGCTGGAGGGCCAAAGGTTCCCTTACAGGTTCAAGGCTGAGTGCATCTCTCAAGGCAGGAAACTCACTAGCCTCCTCAAAGGAAAGGGGACTTTGCTCCTTGGTCACCACAGAGTGCTGTGAAGTTGGGCTTTGCCTATGCAGTGCATGCTCCTCAGGCAGTACAAGGAGCTCAGCAGAGCATGTGGCCTCACCTAAGTTGCTCACTGCCCTGCACATGTAGAGCCCGGTGTCCTCCTCCATACACTCCTGCACTGTTAGGGAGCCTGAGCCATCAGAGTGGTGAACAACAGAACGACGTTCATCGGAGAAAAGCTGCTCACTCCCCTTGAACCACTGAACACTGGGGCTTGGCTCCCCATCCACAGTGTATTCAAAGACTGCGGTGAAGCCGGGTGCACACTTCACACTGTCAGGCTTCCTGGCAAAGTAAGGGACCCCTGGTATCCTCTGCCGAACATGCAGGTGAGCACTGCATGAGGTCTCACCATGCATATTGCTAGCCACACATGTATATTTACCCTCATTCTGCATACCTGCGTAAGGGAGGATGAGGCTGTGGTTGTTGCCAGCAAACACTAGCTTACAGTCCATAGATGGGGTTAGCTTCATGGTGTTGAAAAACCACTGGATTTTGGGTGTGGGGCTGCCAGTAACAGTAACAGAGAGCCTAGCTACATCTCCCTGCCAGACATCAACATCTGAGAACTGTTTGAGGAAAGCAGGGGCTTTCCCCCCGTCCTCCATTTCTACCTTTGTTTTACTGGAATAAACTGGTTTCTCAGGCTCAGATTCAAGTGTTTTCTCTATATCAGACAACTGAAGGCCGCTGCTGTGACCTTCTCTTCTTTCTTCCTCAGAAGACACAACAAGAGAGCTAGTGACGTCTGTATGGAAAAAAAATTGTTTAGTTTTACTAGAACATCTAAAAGAACACTTGCAGGTAATAATAAAGTGTGAATGCAACTGTTTTGTTATATACAGAGGTTTGCTCAATACTGGACAACAGTTAACAATGAATATGAAGTCCTCTTGGTTAATTACACATTGCCAAAACTGTAAGTCATGCTATGCTGTCAGGTTACTTATGAACTTTCCATCTTGATCCACACATGCGTCTCTTTAAACCTGACATCACAGTATGGGTTAGACATATTCCTAGTGCATACAGTATACGTAACAGTTACAGTTTGCAGTTCACACATACGATTAAAGTGGTATGTGCCATACTTATTTGTATGTACACTCATACAAACAAGCATAGCAGAGCAGTGCTAAGACCCTGGTTTAATTGGAAACCAAAACCAAAACAAAACAAGGGAAAAACATAACACCACACTTAGGATTGGAATAATGACACAGACCAACCTTTCTTCTGATGCTGTTAATCTATTTCAACTCTATTTTCTGATAACATGGCAAGACGTTACCTCTCCCTTACCAGCTTTGTCCTGTTTTTGTCATGAGACCTATGCTTACACCACCATTATTACTAAAATCACAAGTTTGCATTCTTGATTTAATGTCATTGATTTAAATCTCTGCTTTTAAAATCCTCCCTGTCATAATGCTGCATATCAAAACTTGCACAATATCAGAAAAAAAAAAAAAAGAAGAGGACAGAGCATTGTAGTTTTTTTCTTGCTTTGTGAATTTGGACACTTAATATGTTGGACTACTTTGTTGTGGTGGGGGGTTAAGAATCAGAGGAAGTAGAAATCGAGAAATGCCATTTTTTGCTGACACTTGTCACTAGAATCACTGAAATCCAAGACTTCCAGGAAGGAATAAGTCATTCATGAAAAGCACAACACAAAGAAATCTTTGGAAATCAAATCCTGTTGTTCTTATCAATTCAAGTTTGCTCAGGAAAGGCTCATAGTATTTGCTGCTGGAAAGATATGAGAATTGGTAAAAGAATAATAAAAGAAGTTCAACTGATAGATGGCTCCTGGCACTCAAATGGTGAACCCTGACAAGTTTCTCAATTACAGTGATTTAAATTCCAAATCTTATTGTGAGGCAGTATTTTGTGCTGCACTCCAATAACAACTATAAAAAGAACAAACTATGCCATGCCCAGTTCATTCTCATTGGTTTTAGCAATTATTAATCATTCCACTAATGTACATAAATTTGCATGAAATAGCACAGTGCATGCAGTGACTAATTGCAAGGAAGAAATGCTTAAGTGAAAAATTAAATCAGTTCTTCACCATTACCTACCCACTATGTGCTAGTGAATTTGAGAAAGGGATGGCAGAATTTGGCCCATAACAGAAGAACTGCAGAATGGAACCTATGCTACACCACATGAGAATGTTTTATATACAGTAGTGTGATAAAAATTAATGCATATTTTTTGTGTTCCTGAATATTTATGTCAGAAAAATTAGACAGCTACTTTTTCAGAATTTAGCTATATCTGTGAAATCAATAAAGTACAAGAATCAATGGACTTAAATAATTTACATATTTATTTCACAAAGTAATCATACATGTTAACATTCAATACACATTGATGACAAACATAATTTCTATGAGCATTAAAGTAGGGTGAAGTAAGACAACACTAAATGACAACAAAATTGTGAGTTTTGTAATTGCTACTGAAGTACAGATTTTTGAAAAGAGATGGTCAGTCAAGGGTCTAAACTGTGCTAGTTGCCCCAAGTAAATTTATTCACAAGTAGAATTGCTCCAGATTTATATCATTGTAGTTTAGGTGAGACTTTGTCTCTTCATAAGAACATGACAGTGCTACTGGCTAAACTATGAAACTTAAAACAAGACTTTAACACTTACATAAAACACAAACACTACAACAGAAGAAAAGATAAATATCCTTGGCCTTGTATTTCAGTTATGAATGTGAACTTGGACCAGTTTGGCTAATGGCTTCAATAACAATTTGTTGTCCTGTTTCTACTGAAAAATTCAGTTCATTTATGTACAAATTAAACACACTTCAGAATTGCTTAGGACCTAACCAAAATGTCTCTTTCATCTTTGGCTTTGGACCTAAAAGACCCCCTATGTCTTAGCTGACATAGCAGGTTGACATCCCTAGGGACCTCTGCTGTCTAATGAATTTGTTAGGGCTATACAACTACGCAAGGAATGGATTAAGGACACATCATGAAGCAATCCTCTCTCAGCACACTTTCCTACCACCATTACCTATGAGAAATCATAAGTCTCTCTGTTTTTTAACAATGTAAAATCTCAAATATTTGAGTCATGGAGTCATGATGGTAAAAAACCTCAAGTGACACATTGGTGTCAATTAGCCTAATCGCTCCAGCCAGTTACCCCATGTACTTGCCCTGCTAGCTTTAAGTTTATAATATGCAACACAATTGGACAAAATTAAACTTTGATCAAAAATTACTATCCAGGTAGGTAATGGGATAGTCTTAAAATATTATTCAGGTTTTGAGGCATGTTGACTTTGGTGGGAGAACACAAAACTCAGAAATTAAGAACATGCATGAACATAACTGAATGTACTATAGGAATAATTATTTTATGCTCTAAATCACCATGCTCCTTAAAGCAGTCTGCAAAAAAAACTGACAGCAGTTTGCAAATAACTGGATCAACCTCATGAACAGGTAATCAAAATAGTTTTTTTCTCAGGGTTGTTCAATTCAAGGTTTCAACTTGGCATAGATGTAACTGGAAAGCTGTCACATGCATTAGAGAGTTATTTAATTTCTGAAAAACATTGATTAATAACCTTCATACTTTTAACATATCTTATTAATCAATTTGTCATTTGTGAGTTCTGATTTATGTCAGCTACTGCTGATTCTCCTTGTAAAGATTAGTGTTATTTTAAGTACAAAAATATGTATTCACATAGAGGATATTAATGTAGAAACCTCTTTTGATGAGAAAATGCCAGAGGTAAACGAATTTTACTTATTTCTGGTCATCGTAGCACATAACACACTTCACTGTTACTAATTAAGAGAAAAAGGAATATGTAGAGATTTAGTTTTAATGTGAAACAAGAATATTGCCGAAAAATCTCACATTGTTCCTCCTGTATACTTTTTATGAATAACACTGGAATACAAGGACAACCAAAATTATTTAAATGACTTCACAGTTACATCATTGATGCCTTATGCTCCTGATTAACCCTTATTTTCTAATGGTAAAGTATGAAATATGTTTTCATGTTTATTACTTGGTAATAGAGAAAAAAATCCTGCCTAGTCTCTACTAATGCAAAACTTTCATCTTCTCCCCATTGTGTTGCTTTTATTTGCAACAGTGTATTTCCTTTGACTTAAAAAAAAGTCATTTAATTCCATGAGTCAGTAGAATGAGGCCCATGGATGTAAGGATTTCGCAATGATAGAAACTGTAAACGCAGGATTTAGATCAATGAGACTCACATGTTCTCATACAACAATGTGAGAAGGGGAAACACCAGTTTAAAGAGTTCTCACACAGACTGTAATAAAGCTAAACAACAAGCACGGGTCAATAATCCATACCTTTAGGTTACAAGACAAAAAAAAGTAGTTCTACATTTCACTTCATTCCTAACTTACATAAATCAATAATGATCTCACTATCACAGAAACCCAAGAATATGTACACTATACCAAATCAGTCTTACAAAATGAGTGTCAATTAAAATATTCTTACAAGATCGAGTAACGAGCTTGGAAGGAGCTTAAAATATACCCTGGTGCAGAAAGTGTGCATGAAACCTATGCACAGATTAAACCTTACTTGAATTCTCCAATGAAGGCAAGTTTAAGTGAGACAGAAGTATGCCCACATATAATAGTTTTCATCTCTAAAAGATGAAAAAAACAATGCCCTTAAAAAGAGTGCTGCATTTTGTTTCTGAAGAGACCCTGGAATAAATTGAAGACATTCAGTATATTCTTAACACAGCACAAGTCTCAGCAGTTCCTGCCTTGTTAGTAGCTATGCATGTATACTGCCCACTGTCACTTTGCATCAAGTTTTCAATAGTAAGGCTATGAGAGCCCCCTGGCTCTTCCTGTACACAGTACTTGTCCCCTTCCAACAACACCCCATCCTTGTACCAGCAGACACTTGGGTGGGGAGAACCAGTGACGAGACATTGGAAATGTGCTGAGGCACCTACAAATGTACTGTAGTCCGAAAGAAGCTTCAGAAATTTTGGAGGGCTTTCCATGACCTGGAACTCAAAGCTGCATGTCTCCGAGTCCTCTGCCCTAAACTCAACCTGTTCTACCTCAGACGGCTCTGCAAACACATCAAAACTAATGTTGACACATTTCTCCCCTTCCACTTGTTGCTCTTGTTCAGTCACCGCAAGTAGTTGGATCGCTGTCTCTGAGTTGTCTAAATGTGGCTCAAACTCTAACTCCAGCTCTATTTCAGACTGGTCTCCTGGGCTTAGTGTCTCACTCAAAAGCAAGTCGCATTTCTGGGGCCAGAGTGGTTCATTGCCCATGACTGTCTCACTATTTGCCTTAGCACTTGCTCCCTGCTGAGCTCTGACTGTGAGGGAGGCTTTGCACATTGCTTCACCCAGCCTGTTGATTGCTCGACATTGATACCAGCCACAATCAGATGGACCTACATTTTGGACCTTCAGACTGTGAAGTCCCTCCTTCTGACTCACAGCATACTTCTCTGTGGTAGGTGTCACACAGGTGTCACCTCTGAACCACTGCACTATGGGGACAGGAGTACCAGTTACCACACACTCAAACACTGCCTCCAAACCTTCTGTCACCTCAACATCTGCAACAGGCAAAGCAAAGCGTGGAGGCATTTCAGTTACCTCAAAATCAATTTTTATATCCTCATTCTCCTCTGCAACCAAGCCTGCAGCTTGCTCCAATAAGGCAAGTGGAAGGACATCCAGGGAAACCACCATGCTCTTCTTGTCTGGACTAAACTTAGGACTAGTTATGATTTTAACCTGCTTCTCAAACTCCTTCACTTCATTTTCATCCAACTCCATTTCCAAGAGGATTTCCTGTGGTGAAGGTGATCTTGAAGATGTGTTTTGCTCCAGGTCAAAGTGTATAACATGCTGTTGGGTGACAGGGGGTGGCAGTGCTAGTGACCGACTATCTTCAGACAAAACTTCCACCTGTGCAATACTTTTAGCTTCCCCGACAATGTTCACTGCGTGGCACAGATACTGTCCTCCGTCAGCTTTCTGGACATTAGTGATCTTCAGCACATATTTGTCCCCATTGTTCTCTGTCTGCACTCTCTCATTTGGTTCTAAGAGAGATTTATTATGATACCACTTCACCCCTGGCTTGGGCACACCCACAACCTTAGCCACAAGGCTCAGAGTCATGCCTTCATACAACCTTCTCCTACTCAATGCCTTGAGGAATGCAGGTGGCATCTCCCTGCCTGATGGCTCCAGAGCTTCACAGGGGGTCCTAAATACCTCAGTCTGTGGCTGGTCTGGAGGCTGCTGCCTTCTCTCACAGCTGGGAAGTATGGTCAGGGCATCCATATACTCCCCAGTGGGTGTTCGATAGCGCTCTGGTGGTGTGCTGTCCCCTGATGCAGAGCAGGGTCCCTCGAAGGGTGTGAAGTAGTGCTCTGATGGTGTGTTGCACTTTGAACCCTCAGAAGGTGTGGCATAGTACTCGGGTGGTGGTGTGCTGTACACTGAGCCATCAGATGGTGTGTAGAAGTCCTCAGGCGGTGTGCTGCATCCTGGGCTCTCAGAGGGTGTGTAGTATCCTGATCCTTCAGATGGTGTGGAGTAGCGCTCAGGTGTGCTGAGTGGTGTGCGGTAGGATGTTGATGAAGCAGTTTCAAACAACTCCACGGAGGAAGGAGGTGTGTAGAAGTGGTCTGAATCAGTTGACTCCTCTCCACTCCCACTTGCTAGCTCAATTGACATTTCTGACTCAGGAGAGGTGGGCCGTGGAAGTTCCTTCTGGTTATTGTAATAGTCATAAACTGTGCTGAAGGTAACCTCTTCCACTTCCAGTGAAGTGATGGTCTCTTGCTGCTCCTTGTGAGTTGTCCCTTTGAGATGGGGAGTTTCCTGCACTCCTGTTGACCTTAAATACTTAGCCAGGGACAAGTCAGGCTCCAACTCTGAGGCTTGAACAACACTGAGCTCTGAATCTGCAGAAGCATCCTCCCACAGTCCTTCTTCATGCAGGTTATTCTCAGAGGCTTCCTCAGTAGGTGTCCTCCTTATACCCCAAAACTCCTTGCTTTGCTCCTTCTGTGCCACAGGATGATCTGTTATTAATCCAAGTAAAAGTTTCCCAAAAGAAAAACCCTTGTTTGTGTTTGGTTCCTGTTGGTTGTCCCTGAGCATCAACTCAGGGGTGCCTGAGCTTTCTGTCGTACAGGTGGAGATGGTTATTCCTATCTCAAAGGACTTTTCTATCCCAGAACCTCCTTCCTCCTCAGCCTGATGCCCAGCCTGAGGTTTCTTTCCACAGGCAGCTTTTTTCAAGTCAGCGATGAAGCTATCTGTGGTTTCCAGTTGTTCCTCACTCTCCCACGCATGTGTTTTCTGTACTTCTCTTTGGAAATCTGCTGTGGACTCCACCATGAAATTATGAATTTTTTCCTCAAGTGAATTCTCTTTCCCTACACTCACCTCTGACTCATTAATTTCTTCAGCAGAATATTCTTCTTCAGTAGATATGATGCTGACAGGGCCCTCACTAGAAACTTGCAAATCAGTCTTTACCATTTCTCCAGACAGTCTCTCTTCCTGGGCCCCAACCTCTTCCTGCTGTATCCTGTAGCTCTGACGCAGATCTGTACTCACAGATATTTCTTCCACAAGCACAGGTGATGTGAGCACCCCTACCTCTGCACTCTCCAGACCTGTGGGTCTTTGTGCCTGTTCTGTGTCCATGGTCTCTGCAGCCGAAAAAGTCTCCATAAACTTCTTCAGATCAAATGTGACATTTGTCTCATCTGTCTCAGATGGCAACAGCTGCTCTTTGAAATGCACTCCTTCTAGATGAACCTCTACTTTCTCAGTCAAATCCTGACCTGAGTTTTCTATGGCAGTAGGCGTGAGGATTAGATCCAAAGAACACTTGCCTGCATCAGACTCCATTTCTTGCAGCATTTGTCTTTCACTGTGCATTTCCCAAAGTGTCATGTCCCCAGCATCAATAATTTCTTCTTTACCATGATTATCAACCTCAATGTTCTGTTCAGTGTCATCTGATCTCTCTTTGTCCTTGGCCTGTTCCTTGTGCTGCTCTTCTCTACAGAAGTCATAAAAGCTGATCTGCTCCCTCAAGGGTGTCCTTGCAGTGTTGTCCTGCACATTGGGCTCACTTGGTCTATCTACAAGAGGCACGTCAGGAGACACCAGCTCCCTGGCAGGGGCATCGCTCTCACCCACATAAGCATCACTCCCCTCTTGCACCACAGGTGATACAGGAGTGGAAAACTGTGAATCCTCACACCTCCTTGACAGAGAAAACTGCTCAGAGCTGTGTGTTTGTCCTTTCACTTCAATAAATGGTAACTTCAACATATCCCAGGACAGAGTATTTGTATGTGGTACCTCCTTGATGCCTTCAGCCTCCAGCATATCTGAAAAGTGACCTGAATCCTCAGCCACATGTTCATGCTCTTTCCTGGACACGCTGGAGTGCAGCTCAGTGGTGCCAATTACAAAGCTCTGTTCCTCAGAGATGTTTCCCCTCTGCTGCCTCGTCTCAGAAATACCATCAGTATCATTGCCACTTTCTTCTGTATAACCTGCTTCTTGCCTTGAGTAATCTTGTGTGATATCCAGTACCATTGTTTCCTCCATCTCACTTTCACTGAGGTGAGGGGTTTTCTCACACACCTCTTCCAGCTGCTCACAAGCTGATGGAGACAACCTCAAGGACCAGTGTAAGTCAGCTCCCTCTTCATTAGAGCTTGTGATTTGATCCCCTTCATCCTTTCCAAGCGTGCTGAGGCCTTGGAGGTCCAGAACATTGTCCATGGGAGGTAGGTCCTCAGTGCTTCCATCCTTGCTGTGTGGCCTGGGTGCATTGGGCTGCACTGTCAGCTCGGAGGCAGTTTGTGCTGTTCCAGCCACGTTCTTGGCCACACAACAATACAGCCCAGCATCTGCAACAGACACCCCTTGGATATGCAAGCGGTGTATGCCATTCATGCCTTCCTCAAATCTCAGCCTCTCACTGGCAGAGAGGCTCTGGCCATTCAGGGACCAGACCACAGCTGGCGGAGGCTGCCCTGACACAGCACACTCCAACAACAGTGCCTCTCCTTCATGGCAATGAATATGTGCTGGGACTTCTGACATAATTTGGGGTGGCTCATTTCCCACATCAAATGAAAACTTGAACTTGTGCTTTATGTTGGAAACAGGCTGGTCTAGAGAGGGCCGCACTGTCTCCTTCATCTCTGTGTCTTGTTCTGGTGTTGGAGTGGGGGCAGTGATTTTGATCTCTACAGGTAGCAAGAGCAAGTCTGAGTCTGGAACTGTACTTGGAAGTCCCTGCTCTGCTGCAAAGGTCAGTCTGGCTTCTCCTTTCTCCTCCACTTCTTTTACCTTTTTCTCCTCCTCCTTTCTCTCTTTCTCCTCTTCTTTCTTCTTCACCTTTTCCTCTTCTTCCTCATTCTCCTCTTTCTTCCCTTCATCTTCCTTCTTCTCTGTAGCCTTATAGGCTGGCATCTGCTGCCTCACATAGAGTGCAGCCGAGGTGCTGACTGTGCCCAGTGGGTTGAAGATCACACAGGTGATGGTGCCACTATGCTGTGGGAGCAGGGATGCAAAGGTCAGTGTAGAGAAGCACTCTGTGGTATGAACAGCGGTGCCCCGGATGCGCCCTACAGGTTTATTGTTGTTGTACCAAGTGACTGTAGGCTGTGGGCGGCCATGGAAGAGGCAAGAGAATGTGCACCTCTGCCCCTCAGCAGCCTCCTGAGGTTTAATGTTCTGGACAAAGAGGGGTGGACAGTCCTCCAGGAGCCCACCTGGCATCTGCCACCTCCCCACTGCAGTCTTGGGCTTCCAGTACTCTTTCAGTACCCTCACAGTAAGGGGATCTGAGCCATCCATTGTTGCAGATGTCTTAGGTGGGCTGGTCTTCGCAGGAGGGCCATCATGGTGCATGGACATGAGAGATTCCTGCTTCTTTTTCAGAGCTGCCCTCTTTGCCTCCCGCAGCCGCTGCAGCTTCCAACGGATCTCTTCATCCAGCAGCTCTTCAGCGTTCACCACTATGCCACTGCTCTCCCTATTACATGTCAGTCCTGGACGGTGAGGCCCCACCAATGGTAGCCTCTGAAAATGGATGGTTCGTACCATGCCCCGGGCTGAGGAGAGATCCCTAAACAACTTCTCATCCTCCTGCCCCTTGTCAAAGGGTGAGCCTGTACAGCGGAGTACCACCCGCAGCCGGTCCTCCTGTTTCTGCCTCAGCAGGCACTCCCAGCTTTCCCTCATCCACTCTGCTTTCCCTGCACAACCTGAGCCCGGCTGCTCCCCTCTGCGTGTCACCAGCAGCGAGGCAGTGGACTCAGCTGAGCCCTCACTGTTAATGGCAAATACCCTGTAGCTTCCAGCATCATGCTCCTGCACATCCCGCACCTCCAGGCTGGCACGGTGCGTGTCCTCCTCACTCTCAGTGCAGATCACCTTGCGGCAGTCCTGGTGGACTGGCCGGTTGTTGTGAAACCAGGCCATGTGGGGCGGGGGGCATGCCACCAGCTTGCACTGGAAGAGTGCAGGGTCCCCCTCCAAGACAGACCTACACTTGAGGCCTTGTGTGAAGGTGGGTTTAAAATTCTGGGGGCATGCCAGCACCGCCGCTGTCTCAGGTCCCTCAATGTTCACATTCCTGTGCTGCTCTGCAAGAGAAGGAGACTGGGTTACAGTATACCGCAGTCCATTTGCTGCCTGATGAAAAAAAATATAACAATATATTGAAATAAAAAATGGGCATGCAACAGATTTCATCACACACCCAGGAAAAAAAAGTAATTCACTCACCATATTTGTTCGAATAAACGCAATGCCTTGCTCTGTTTTAAAGATTGACACGAAAATCGTTCGTTGTCTGTTCTTTCTTCAGACTGTGGAAATTTCTTCTTGAACAAGCAAAAATGAATTTCAAAATAACATGTTCTTCTGCGTGTATGTTTGTGCTGCCTGGAAGAGCTGTGTGTCTTTGGGTGGCAAAGAAGAAAATCTTACCTGACTTGCAGAGAGTAGAATAAACGCCCTTTCTGACCCTTCTGTTTGTAGATTAGATGTTTAAACAATTGAGAAAAAATATTTTGAAATATATTTTTAAAAGTACATAAGTAGCTAACATGAAATGAGAAGGCGTTTATTCGAACTAATACAGCCACTAACTTCACAGTGTTACGCACAGGGAAATAAAGCAAGCAACATGAACCGTCTATGCTATCTGCAAGCCAGGGTAAGATATGTATAATGATGAATTAATGTATGTAACAAAAGTGCAAGGTATCAATGGGAATGTGTAGCTTTCACATATCCTAAACAACAAATGCTTTCTAGTATAGTTCATCCGTCCAATAGTGTCCATTGAACTACTTAATGTTAGGCTGCTAACTTGTTTAAAAATAATATGAGTAAAGTTTTTGTAACTTCCTTCTGAGGTAAAATAGTCCATGCATTCAAAAGGAAATTGAACAAATAAAAGCTCTGTGAACAGCTGCAAAGCATGAAGTAAAAGTTAAGAATACTGCTGCAAAATTATAAATGTGAAGTTTTAAACATATTTTAAAACTTAAATAACCTTATAATGCAGGAAACCCTTTGCATATCAAAACAAACATGCAACATGTTCCAATATGCTTTGAAGTGTGCCTTGTTTTCCCCATCAGACACCACATGTAAGCAAATAAAAGCTTTTCACAATGTTACTAATTACTCGGACTAACTATTGAGTGTAATGACACTGGTGACTGTACCTTTCACTTCCATTTCAGTCTCTTCTACCTTCTCATGAACAATTTTCTCAGGAGCTAGAAAAAAGAGACAACACTTGTTGAGCTATACTTGCTAAATATGCTAATTGATGCTTTATGCAGTAAAAGAATCCCATGTGTCTTGCAAATACACAGAAATACACATATACATACACACAAACGCATGCCAGACTAGTCAAACACTTGATAAATTTTGAGTACAATCAAATGCTTTCAAACATGTTTGCAATGTATGCTTGTCTATAAAGGTTGCTTCCTTTTTTTTTATTTTTGCAGGGTAGGAGCCAGTTTCTAATACAACATGCCTTTATCATGCCTTAAATCCCTGAAAAAACCATTCATTAATCCACAGACTAATGAGATGCTTCTTGTTCTTTATCATCTCCCAGAGAATGAATGTATTGAAATGCAAAGATGCTATACATGAGGAATTGATACTTGGAAGGAGCATGCATTTGCCAACCTGTCACTCTCAGATGGGTGCTGCACTCAGCTTCTCCTGAAGGATTAACTATTCTGCATTTGTATATACCCTTGTGGTTCTGACCAACTTTCACCAATCTTAAACTGCAGAGTGGCCCATTCTGTATTACGGAACAAGATGTAGACTCCTCAACTATTAGCTGATTATGCAGCCAGACCACATAAGGTGTAGGCACACCTTTTATTATACAAAAGAGTAACACGTCATCTCCTTCTTTTACTGTGGTTTCTGAAAGCAGAGTTTCAAGAAACTCTGGTGCTTTGGCATCAGTTTCTGTGGTGTCTTCATATGGCACAACATCAGGATAGTAGACTCTGTTTCTTTGCTTCTTCGTTTCATATGGTCTTTGGGATGTAGATATAAACAGGCTTTTTGTGTTCTTGGAAGATTCTTGTTTAACTTCAGATGCTTTAAACTGACAATCTTTGGCTGCTTTAAAGCTTTTAGTATCTGACTCAAGGATAATATTTTTTACTGCTTTGGCTTGTGCTTCTTTTGCTAGGTAAGAATAAAGTTAGGGAAATAATTATGTCAGATATTTCACAGGCATAAAAAATGTCCTTATAATTAGGGGGAAAAAAACCCCGAACAATTAGTATTAAAAGAACATTCAGCATATTAGTGCTACAATGCTATTAAACATGAATGATTACAAATATAAGAGCACTTCCTGCTGGGCTAATTCTATGTGTCATTTAAGCTTACAGGATTTTAATGGATCCAAGACTTGGTCTGTAATACCTAAATCAAGCACATTTTGAGTTTAATTTATAACTTCAATTTAGAAAGTAGTAGTAATGCTCAAAGTGAAGGAAGACACTTCAACATGTGAGGCCAAATGAACAGGGTCAATGGCTTCCTCATTAGTCATCTCAGTTTTCTGCTCATGATTCCTTTGAGCTCAGCAGAAATACCTGTTCAATGCACTAGGAAGATCTTCCTAATGCCACGAAGAAGTGGAAGGTTTTAGCAAGAAAATTCCACAGGGAAAGTGGATGTTAGAAGACAATTCATCAGTGCAGTAAAATACAAGATTTGAACCCATTAATCTTTTTCAAGTACATCAACCTATATTGCCAGCCTTGGAATTGGAATCTTGTATTTACTGAAAACATATTGGACCCATAGAGTTTGAAATTATCATCCTTAAAGCCCAGCTTCAGGAATGCTCAAAATGTAGAAATTCCTGCCAGCCTGTTTTGTATTTTATCTCACTCCATATCCTAAAGGACATGAGGAGCTAGGAAGAAGTATGAAGCTGCAATACTAACTTGCAATAGTAACTACATGAGTTAGTTACTAGCTATTAAGTCAGTTATGAATAGAGCTGTAAATGTGGAGGAAAAGCCCCAAAGCATTATTACTAGAGCTTTCTCTATTAAATATTGTTAAAAAAGGAAAGACAAGAAAGTTATAGGCAGTGATAATGAAGTTGCAAAAGGTTAAGCTATAATGTTAAAAGTCAGATAACCACCTTTGACTGTTAGTATTGCTGCAGTTGTTGTCCCTCCAACATCATTATAAACAGTACAACTGTACAGTCCTTGATCTGCCAGCTGGACATCTAGGATTGTGAGCAGTAGGACACTCCCATTTTGTGATATCTTCAGTCTTTCAGACAGTTCTAGCCTTTTGCCTTCGTGAGCCCAAAGAAACTCAGAGAACTCATTTTCTAAGGTACATATGAACTGGGCAATGTCACCACATTTCACAGTTAGATCTTTGAGATGCACGAGAATCTTTGGAGGGACTTCTTTAATATTCTGAGCAGTGGTCATAGAGATCCTGGTGCTTTGAGCTGTTTGGGAAAGGACTGTTGTGTGCATGGCTTCCGTTTCTTCAACTGATGTAGCCATCGTGGTCAAACTTTCCGAAATGCTTTCATAAACCTGTATACCCATTTCCTGTGATGGTTGTTGCATTGATTTAAATTCTTTTTGATAAGTTTTAAAGTTCTTCTTTGTGAAAGGAGCAATATGAAGTCCTGATATAGCCTGTGACTGGATAGACTCTTTTACATCTTTCCCAGAACTTTGCCTATCTAGGGCTTGCACTGTGTAATCAAGTAACAAAAATAAAAGCATTAGTATCTAAAGAAGTTTACTGGACCACTCTCTGAACAAAATCAAACAGCATGGAGGATGAAAATGAATGATCTTTATCAGAAAACTCAGCATGCCAGATACACTACTTTTCTGACACAAATCTTCTCCATTCACACATATGAATGATGAGTGGTGCCTAAGCCAGTCACACAGTCGATACACAACTGATGCTTTTCTCTTCTTTCACTGAAGTTGTCCGTTTTAGCACTGGAAACTTATGGAACTTTTGTAGGAGGTATTTCCCTCCCCCCACCCCCTGCAGTGCAAAATACCTCATTCAGTGAATGTTATCTAGATCACTTAATTGCTAATTTTAAAAATCTGAATACCTTCAGTGAAATGATTCTATTATTTGATATACATCGAGGCACAAATTTGCAAACTTCCAAAAGTTACAGCTAAAACAGAATAGACTTGAGTGGCTGGGTTACAGAGGGTAGGTACTACTAACATTAGGTGGGAAAGAAAAGGTGTGAAATAAGGAAAGAAGGTTAGTAACAGCAGAAATGTGATATACAACAAGATGAATCCCTCTGAAGTAAAAATGGGGCTTTACCTTCTGTAGTCACTGTAAGTGTAGCTGTACAAGTTGTTTCTCCAGCACTATTTCTTGCCTTGCAAGAGTATTGGCCAGCATGCTCTAAGAAAGCATCTACTATTATCAGTATAGCTGTGCCTGTAGACTCATCAAAGTGGAAAACTATGTCTTTTGTTGGCAACATGAGTTGCTGATTATGAAACCACTGGATTTTTGGTTTGGGCATGCCAGAAACTCTAGCTTGAAATCTGACTGATTCCCCGCTGCATACCATGCAGCTTGAAATAGGCTGGATAAAGGTGGGCGTTTGGCCAATAGACTCTTCCTTAAGTGAAACAGATGACGAAACATGCCAATGGGACTCTGATGTAACTTCTTCAACCTTTTTAAATCCTGAAAAGAAGCATGCCAACTTTTAATTTATTACCCTACGCTACAATAGATTTGTTTCTCTCAATCAAGATATTTTTTCTAACTTACAATTTAACAGCATGAATTATTCTAATTCATCATTTATAAAATCTGTTTCAAAAAGAAAAGAAAGAATATTTATGGTTAAATAATATAGGACAATATAGACCTTAAATAGCAAATCCTCCAGATGGTAGTTCCTCTCTAAAACAATGTCAGTGTTTCATCAGCTCATATGAATGAAAACTGTGTCTTTCCAGCTGCCCAAGTGCTTGGAAAATATTTCTATTTAGCATGTTTTCCAACATTTTCAAAGTAATTCATTTTATATAAAAGGTCTAACTTCTAGAATCTAGTGGAGTCTCCTCACAGTCAAAGTGTGTGTAAGGAAAGCACTTGCTTTAGAATCAGGGTTTCCATGCATGGGTGCATGAAACATGAAAGAATTATGTTTTTCTGTGCATGACCTATAGCTTTGAAGACATGACTGTATGCTGCAAACATTATAAATAATAGCGATTAATCAAGTTAAAAGACAACATGACAGACAACGACTCACATATAGTCATGAGTGTATATTAGCATAAGTATTGGAATATAACCGAAAGGAGACATCTTTAATCACAGACTGTACCTTCTAGCTTCAAGGTAGCAGTGCTTGTCACTTGGCCTACAGAATTCCTAGCCACAAAGGTGTAAATTCCTTCATCTTCTGGATAAGCTTCAGCAATCTCCAGCTGGTAAGTGTCTTCAAACTGAGTCATTCTAAAAAAGCGTGATGGCTTGATCTCTTTCTCTTTGCTGTACCAAGAGACTTTCAGATCTACTCATGCAACAAAAAAGATAACATAAAGTGTAAATTACTAAACTAATATGCAAACACTGCTTTTTTATTTATATCTGTCAGAAAACTTAATCTCAAGAATCATTTTCATTCTAAATGTACCTTGTATTACTCAGTGATCAGTGAAAGCAACCTACTTGTTGCTTTATCTTTTGATTCCTGCATTGAAAATATTTTTTAGGAAAATTGATTATAGTGCTGCTACATTGCTGAGTAAAAGTCTTTTTTTCCCTTCCTCTCTTAATGTATAAATTTAAAAATATTTTGCTATCACTAAAATAAGATAAAGTCTCATTTTTAAAAAGGAATTGTGCTACAATTACCTAATTCAGTAGAGTATAAATTAACTAGGTGAATATGAACATATTAAAGAGGTTAAAACAAAATGTTCTCTTATTAAGGACAGTGCTTTGAGTATTTCTGTTGCGAATATTCTAAGTTTTACATCTCAAACTTCTTGAGAAAGATCCTGTCATTCATTTGTTCCTATAGAAACGGTTGTGTTATTTGACTTGCAGAGATTATTGTAGACTTGGAAAGAAGAGGATTTAACTTTGTTGGTCTGCCTGGCAAAGCATCACATGATGAATCAAATGTTTTCATGCAAAGAATGTACTATTACCGTCATCAAAAGAAAGAGACTGGTTTCAATGGCCAGCTGCACAGTGTGTATGGTTAAACAACTGTATTTGCAATCATGTGAATATACTTACATTAGGTTAGATAATAGAAGTGAGAGTTGTGCAAATCCACTTCAATACAGTAGTCAATAAAATAATCTTTCAGTATCAACAATTTATTTAGTGAAGGGATGTAAAGCACTGGAACAGGTTGCTTAGTGAAATAGTTGAGTCACCATCCCTGGAAGTATTTAAAAGCTGTGCAGATGTAGCACTTAGCAACATAGTTTAGTAGTGACTGGGCAGTGTTAGGCACTCAATGATCTTAAACGCATTTTCCAACCTAAATGGTTCTATGAAAGCAGACCTGGATTAAAGCAGCCTTATTCTCCATGCTGTAAACTTCCACATTGAAATAAATACAGTTCTTACTAAAAAGTCACACTAGTGTGTTTTGCACTTTCAGAGTTTTGGCACAACTTCTACAGCAGCATCAGTTTCATTGTACAGGTTTGAAAAAAATAAAGAAGTGGAGTTTGATTTCAAGTTATGGAAACATAAATTACATATATTTGCATATATATATATACACACTAATTTTATCTGGATTTGGGCACAGTTATAACTCAGGTTAATTTTTAATTGGAGGATTTATTTATGTTTAAATACATGTACATTCTTTAGGATTGGAATTTGATCTTATGCTGCAGTTTACCATGTGAATATTTTATTACCAGTCATACGGGCAATCTACTGAAATGGAGAAAGGAAGTTTTATGAGGTTTTATGTTAACTTGGAAATACTACTTTAACTGTATTAAAGTTTTATTATTATTTATATTAAGGTATATGTATTTGTACTAAGGTATATAATATTATGTTTATTATTTATATTAAGATGTATTTGATTTTATCTTCTAGGTAACTAAACCAAGCAAACATCTTGAAGAAAAATCTACACATAAAAAGACAATGAAACACCTTTTCATTTCAGGAAAAAAAAATGCAATAGCAATTTACTCTCTGTAGAGAGATAGAAAATACTTAGAAATATTAGGATAAAGGTTGAGGCACAGCTTCAGTCTGTTAGTTGACATGATACTGTGTGTCATCAGAAACTTCATCACGTTCATTTAACATGATAATGCTTTACCACCAGGACACAATGTTTTGAAACTGCATTTTACTCACAGGTTTTCAACATCACTTAGCATTTAGAATGCTAAGAAGTTTTAACAGACTTTTGTTTTAGAAATGCTTAATCTTTATGACAGTTTATAACTTCCATGCTGCCAATGGTCAGGACAGGGCTGGCCACTAAGTGAATGACAGATGCTCTCTATTGACGTATGACTTGCTTAACTGATAGTTGTCTGTGAATAACACTTTGCTGTGTGCATATATCAGATTACAGTACTGATCAGATTACAGGACTGATCCCAGCACATTCACCAACAGGTTTTCTCTAAGTACAAGTTAAAAGTTTCTGAGAGATGAAAAGATATACAGGATTCCTTTCAGTAAACTCACCTGTCCCTGTAACTTTGCAATGAAAACAAGCAGACTGTCCCTCAGATGTAACAGCATCACGCAGTGGTATTATGACAGCAGGTGGATACACTGGCACTTCTAGCTCAGGAGAAACAACTTCTGGGACTAAAGGATAAGAGAAAGAAGTCAGTGTTAAAGATTAAGAACGTTGCATAGACATTGACAGTCTCCTTTCATAACCATTGTTAAGAGCATGAAAAACTCACTTTCCACTGAAAGCGAAGCTGATGTTGTAGCAACTCCATAGTCATTTTTAGCTTCACAGGTGTACACTGCCGCATCTTCAGGGAAAGTTTCAATCAGCAATAGAGTATATTCTTGTCCATCATGAAGAAATTTGCACTTAAAACCTGGAGAAAGTTTTTGCTCATCTTTGTACCAGGAAATCTTCGGCTGGGGTTTGCCTGATATCATTGCACAGAAACGAGCAGGTTTGCCAGACTCCACAGTGGTTGGCTCTAGCTCCTGAATAATCTGGGGTGGCTCTGGGGCTACAAATTGGAGAGAGGAAGGGGAAGGGAGAAAGAAGAAGAGGGAAAAATCGCATTATAGAGACATGTCAAGGTTTCAAAAATATTAGCAAGGGGTTTATTTATTTATTTCAGTCTTCCAGTCTTGCATGCCCATGAAAATTTGCCCTCTCCCTTGATACAGGGAGAATGATCTAACAGCAAGTGTCCGAACAATCAGGTGTATTAACATGTTTTTTGAAAAAATGTGTCCAGGACTTCTTAGTTTATTCCTATCTGGCAAAACGTAACTGTCTATATAAACTAATTAGATTTACTTGGGCTCGAGACTGGTCTAAATAAATACAACTGTTCTAAATACAACTACAGCTTTTTTGTCAGCTAACCAGCTATTTCTGTAGAGGAAGAAACATCTATGTGCATGAGGGTTTTGGTAGTGTTCCACAAAGTTGTGTTTGTTGGGGGGGTTTTTAACTTTCATAATTAGAATTGAAGAAGCCTTATGATGAGTGACTGAGGCAACTAGGGTTCAAATAAGAAGACTGAGGGGAGACCTTGTCTCTGTGTACAACTAAAAGAAAGATGGTTCTATAGAGATAGGGGTTAGCCACTAGTAAAAACAACATTATTGAAATGGTGACCAGGCACTGCAACAGGCTGCTCAGGGTGATACCACCTGTACGGCCATCCCTGGCTGTCTTTAACATTGTGTAGATGTGGAGTTTAAAGACATGGTTTA
>VZRI01005460.1:251385-293615 GCA_013397515.1 Upupa epops | reverse complement strand
ATTTAAAATACAATTTATTTTTTTACAGGTGATCCCACATTTCTGCCCAGAAGGTGGTCCTAATCTTATGATTACATATTTTTGTTTTAGAACTCTTGCATTATTCTTTGAGTGACAAAGTAATGAAATGTTTATTCTTATGTATAGGCTATACCTGAATATCTTTATGGATGCTTCTGATACGAATGTCACGACCTTCAACAATCAAATTGGCACTGGATGTGTTTCCACCTGCTACTACGGTGTACTGACCAGCATCAGACATTTTTGTGGAAGGAATAATGAGACGATGGACGTATTTCTCTCTCTGAATTTTCATCCTAAGGACATCAGAAAAGAAAAAAAAAGAGCAAGTTACTTTCTGGGGGAAATTACATAGCAGAAATCACTACAGTGCAGAAACAATAATATACCTGTCACCAATCTGGAGTTCTTGTCCATCCTTCATCCACTGGACCTGAAGATCAGGTTCTGAAATTTCACATTCAAAAATAGCTCTCTTCTTCTCCACAACCTTGATGTCTTTGATATGCTTCCTAAATTCAATGTGACGAGCTAGGGAAGAAGAAAATTACAATGAGTGCCAAAATGCTATTTAAATCTCTAGAAGTCACTAAACATACAAATCAAGAGACCAAATACCTTCCACATATAAAGTGGCAGATGAGGCTGCTTTTCCAGCAACAAACGTGTATTCTGCAGCATCACCAAAATGCACATTTCTTATGGAGAGGGAGTGTGACAACTTCTTTGTTCGTATCTGGCATTTATCGGTTGATTTTATTTCTACTCCATTCTTTAGCCATTTATATGAGATACCTTCATAGTTAACAGTAACTTCAAATGTTATAGTATCTTTTTCTTCAGCATTGATGTCTTTTAGCATGGATGTAATTAGGATGGCTAAAAGAGAAGAAATGGACATAGTGTGAGGGGGTTTTCTTCTGTTTTGCTTTATTTTAAACATGTTAACTTGATCAGAGTTGCTTAAAGTTCTTTAAGATCGATTCTGACTTTTTGTAATATTAAAAGGAAGGCTCTATGTCCAGAATCAATACTACAAATTATATTTCCCAAAACTTCTGAATTTCATAAGAACCTAAATTCTACCTCCTCCCTAAACTTGGTGTGTAGGCTCCTTGATTTCAACAAAAGGATCGAGCTTCTGACTTTCAAGTTCACACCTTCTCTTTAAAAAAAGTGTAACTGAGGCTGTTTAGGTTTACTTGAAAATAGTTTAACAACAGTGATGGTTTTGTCTGAATTGACTCAAATATTTATATTATTACAAACTCCATGATTGGTACCTGGAAATTATTCTGATTAATTTCTTTTTTACATACGTTTTACGGTCAGAGTTGCACTGACTCTATCGTTTCCACAGACAAATGTGTATTCTGCAGAATCTTCACTGCTTGTGTTCATGATATTGAGTTGATGGAGTTTCCCCTGGACCACTATCTTGAACTTTTCACTCATTTCAATCTCCACACCATTTTTCAACCACACAGCAGGCACGTTGAAATGAGAAACTTCACATTCAAACGAGGCTGTTTTTGTCTCAGGAATCTCAATATTTTTCATTGTCTTTGTGATGTGTATGGCTAAGGTAGGGGGGAGAAAGAACAAATTATTTTTAAAAGTCAGAATATATGAAAGACCACAAAAAAAGCAGGAGTCTTCGCCTGCGAAGTGTCAGGTCAAGTTGCTCTGAGTTAGTATAGCCATTAAGATAATTACCTTTTTTTTACAGACTTAGAATACTTACTTTCCACAAACAGTTTAGCTTTACATTCAATTTGCCCAACAAGAGCTGTGTATTCCCCAGCATCAGAAGGAGATATGTTATGCAGCATAAGCTTGTGAACTTTCCTTTGAGATATCATCTTGTATTTATCACTTTGTTTAAGCTCAATATTTTTGTAGAACCATCGAACTGGTACAGTATCATGGGATACACTGAGTTCAAATGAGACAACGGCATTTTCCAAAGCAGTCACATCCTTTGGCTTTTTGATAATCTTGACAGCTTAAGAAAAAGTTAGCAAGATTCAGTACCATGTTTGATTTGAATTTCAAACCACACGTTAACGCAAATATCCAGACCCCATTGACTTACTTTCCACATGAAGTCTGGCATTTGCTCCTATCTTTCCAAGCTTAAAGCTATAAACGGATTCATCGGTGATAACACAGTGTTTGATTTTCAGTGTGTGAACAGTTCCTTTCACTGAAATTTCATATTTGTCATTTGATTCAAGTTCAACACCATTTTTAATCCACAGAGCTCCTTTCACATCAGGGTGGCTCAGTTCTACACTGAAAACTGCCTCCTGAGTTTCTGTCACAGTCAAGTTCTTTAGTGTCTTCTTTATCTTAACAGCTAGGAAAAAGAAAACAAAAATCACAACTTTGTCAAAACAGAACAAAATGAAAATTTATAGTAAAGATAATAATCTTAAGAAAACTGAGCCACAATGCTAGTGTTTTATACAGTTTCCACAAAATCTAGTATGTATAGATTGTTTTAGACAATTCCCATCCAAGTTATGTGCTTTGGAAAAAAAAAAGGAATATTTATTTGCAACATCCATGATTTTTTTTTGCATGATATTTACCATGTTTACTACCAACTAGCAATGAGTGAACTTCTACCTGCTAGTCAGTACCTTGAAAAGAATGTATTTTATTAGAATGCCATGTTAGATTCCTAATACAGAGGGCCAAAATACAGTAAGATTACTCTTCAGGAAATGCATCATAACATAAAATTATTTTCAAAAATGAAGGAAAATATGTGTGTATCTTAGACCATGGTCTAAGACACAGTAAGTGATGATGGACTGAATCTTAAAGACTTATAAAGAGAGTTATATAAACTACTGACCTTCAACCTTCAACTTGGCAGATGTCTTTGAGCTTGCTATTTCATAGCTGTATTCACCCATATCATCTAGTTTTGTGACAGGGATACGGAGCCTTCTCTTTACGCCATCAGATTCAGCAATGTACTGATCTGTCATAGGTAACGGTCTGCCATTTTGCAGCCACCGGCCTTCGGATTCAGGATTTGCCACCTCACATTCAAAAACTGCTGTCTGGGACTCAGCCACACTCAGGTCAGTGAGAGGCTTTGAAATGGCACCACCTGTTAGCAAATGAAAACACGTTTGTAGTTCTGTCCCAACTTTGTCCAAGTGTGAAGAGTAAATGCCAGAGTGCTTTGCCCTAATGTACAGCATGTCCATTAAATAGAAAGTGAGCTGAGCATCATAAAAAGGTGCTTCTACCCTAGTTACCCTCCTTTATTATTTTTATCATCAGCATGGGTATACTGAACAAGCAAGAAGCCCTCTTTATTACATCAAAGCATAGTACAGCATTCCATAGCATGCCTCTGACTTAGTAGAACATATTAGCACTCAAACAAAATCTTTGTTGTATTCAAATTATACCAGAGATAAAAGAAAATATGAGAGTATAGAAAAAAAAAAAAGGAGGAAAAACAAAACAGTACTAAACCAGTGTAACTGCAAAAATTACAAAATACAGTACTTGGTGCATTGTTTTTAAATCCCAATAAAAAATCTTGGACTTCAACTCTACAAACCTGCTACTATAAGTTTTCCAGAGGTTTTCTTCTCTCCAGCATAAAATACATATTCTCCTTCATCATCTTTCATCATCTTCACCACTGTCAATTTATATATATTGCCATGTGCTTCAATTTTGTATTTAGGACCAGCCTTTATCTCTTGACCTTTGAAATGCCAAATAACATCAATCCCTGAATGGGAGAGCTCGACCTCGAAGGACACATTCTGTGTTTCAGTGCAAGTGATGTCATGAAGACCTCTAATAATTTTAATTTCTACAAAAAGAATACATTAGAAATATGTTATTTATTTCCACTGTTTTATATTGAAATAAATAACTTCACAAAGAACTGTTCATTTTAAAGGAAACCTACTTTCAACTGTGACATTGCAACTTGTTTCAACTTTGCCAACCATTAGCTTGTAATGCCCTTCATCTGACGCATGGGTTCTGGTAAGCACTAGCCTCTGTTTAGTGCCTTTGCATACAGCTTGTATACGCTCATCAGGCTTTATCTGATGGTCATTTAGGTACCATTTGGAGGAAGTCACATCAGGTGCTGAAACTTTGCATTCAAGGATGGCTTTTGTTCCTTCAACTACATGTACATCTTTTAGAGGCACCATTATTTCAACACCTGTGAAGTTACAAAAATATTCATAATGAAAACAATTGTGCCTTGTGAAGTTACAAAAATATTCATAATGAAAACAATTGTGCCTTTAAGAAGGAATTCTAAAGGACGCAAAAATCAAAAACCATTTAGTAACTTACTGTACACGGTGATTTGTCCTGTGGTTGACAGTTCAAGTTCAGGAACACTAAAGGAGTAAGAACCACTATCTTCCTTGGTTGCATCTTCTATGAGCAACATGTGTGACTGTTTATCCAACACAACATGAATACGATCACTTGGTTGAATTTCCTGATTGTCTTTCATCCATACACCTTCAACATTTTCCAAGGAGACTTTAACTTCAAGTTGTACAATATCGCCCTCACAGACTTTTTGATCAGTGAGTCCTTGAAGAATAGCCATGGGACGAGCTGGGGAATGAATCATAGAATCATTAGGGATCAGAAGGGACCCTTGAAAGATAATCTAGTCCAATCCCTCTGCCACAACAGGACCACCTGGACCAAGCTGCAAAGTAACATATCCAGATGGGTCTTGAACATCTCCAGAGAAGGAGACTCCACAACCCCCCTGGGCAGCCTCTTCCAATGCCCTATTATCCTCACTGGGAAGAAGTTCCTTCTGATATTTATACGGAACCCTCTATATTCCAGCTTGCACCCATTGCCCCTTGTCCTATCACCAGATGACATTGAGAAGAGTCTGGCTTCATCCCCCTGCCACCCACCCCTCACATATTTATAGACATTAACAAGGTCACCCCTCAGCCTCCTCTTCAAGCTAAAGAGACCCAGCTCCCTCAGCCTTTCCTCATAAGGGAGGTGTTCTACTTCCTTCATCATCTTCATTGCTCTANCTGCACTGCTCTCCAACAGGTCAGTCCCCAACCTATACTGGTACCTGGGGTTGTTCTTGCCCAGATGCAAGACTCTACACTGACCCTTGTTGTACCTCATTAAGTTTCTTTCTGCCCAGCTGTCTAGCCTGTCCAGGTCTCACTGAATGGCAGCACAGCCTGCTGGGGTGTCTGCAACTCCACCCAGCTTTGTGTCATCAGCAAACTTGCTGACAGTGCACCCTAATCCCTCATCCAAGTCATTAATGAATAGACTGAAGAAGACTGGTCCCAGTACTTATCCTTAGGGGACCCCAGTAGATACAGGCCTCCAACTAGACTCTGTCCCATTAACCACTACTCTCTGGCTTCTATCCTGCAGCCAGTTTACAATCCACCTCACTACCCCAGTCATCCAGTCCACACTGCCTCAGAAATTAAGTTAATTTATCTGTATAACAAATATGGACAATATTGTCTATTATGGCATTATGTGGCAGAGTAAAATAGCTATAATGCATGCTAAAACAGAAAATCTGTAGTCAGACTAAGTATTAGAAATGCTTACGTTTCATCTTTAGTTTGCAGTGAGTCCTTTTTCCATCAACAACAAAGGAATATTCTCCTTGATCATCTTTATTAACATCTTTAATACTGAGGATTTGGCGACCACGACGAGATGTAATCACATATTTGTGATTTGAAGAGAGTTCAACATCACCATGATACCATTTCCCCTCCACATCTTCTGGGGAAATCTCACATTCAAGTTCGCCCGAGAAGGATTCTGGTACTTCAACATCCTCAAGTTCTTTAATAAACTCAATCACAGCACCTACAGGCAAAGATAATTGCATTAATTAATTCATTACTCAGATGAAAACTTTTTTATTAAATAAGCCTAAGGAAATAAATATGTACATGTTGTAATAATTTCATGTAAGTATAGCTCCAAATTTTCATACTGGAATCACAGAATAATAAGGAAAATGTAAAATTTATGTGAGTTCCAAATATATTTTTTAATTACTTTATTTCTTTCTGAAGGTGACTGTGTGGTACTGAGCTGTGTTCATCTTACCTTCAACAGTAAGCTTTGCTGTAGTTTTTGTGGATTCATCTTCTACCAGTGCACAGCTGTAGTCATCAGCGTCAGACATTGCAATGGTTAATACAGAAAGAAAATGAGCCTTTCTGTCTGAGTGCATTCTGTATTTATCTCCAGAATGAATCTCAATTCCATCCTTAAACCATTTCACTTTGACAAAGGGTTCTGATGTCTCACATTCAAATGTTGCCATGGTGTCTTTCTCCTTAGCAACAATATCTTGTAATTTCTGGGTGAAGCTGATTAACTGCTTGGCTGAGAAACAACATGCAAAAAATCAGCAATGCTTTGAACATATAGACAACACACTATGACAAGCAGTAGGACAAAAGAATTTCATTTACCTTGTACTAACAGGAAAGCATGGCTAGAAGTTTCACCAGCTATATTGACTGCTTTCACCATGATGCTAGCAGAATCGTCGGAAGTCACATCTCTGATAACTAATTCACAAACGTTATCTTCAGGCCAGTACCAATACACACGATCAGTCCTTTCAATCTGCACACCATTTTTGAACCACTGGCACTCAGGGTCTGGTTTTCCCACCACTCTCACTCGAAAGTGTGCATCTGTCCCCTGGGCTACAGTCTGGCTTTGAATTCGTTCAAGTATTTTGGGAGCCTCCATGCTTGGACTAAGCTCAATCTTCTCTGGTTTGAATGTTGGAATGGTGATTTTGCCTTCAGGAGGAATTGCTTTCTTCTCCTCCTCTGGGACCTCTTTGGTCCAGTGAAGAAGTTCTTCTTTTGTCTTTTTTAACATTTCTTCATAAGATTCATCTTTTTTGCGAGACTTGAGTTCCACAGCAGTAATGGCTTCATAATAGCCCTCTTCTGTCCTACGCTTGAACTTACTACGCAGTTCTTCAGATTCCTCTGAAAGCTTCTCATGAGTGATCCTTTCAGCCCTTTTCAGTTTCACTACTTCTTTGGTAGTTGCCTCTACGGGTTTGTCTACCTTCTGTACCTCAAAGAGAAGCTTTCCAGCCTCTGGTACTACAGGCTCATGTTTGGGTTCAGGAGCACGACGAAGAATAGATCTGAAGTCTTCCCTCTGCTGAATTTCAAGTCTCACCTTATGTTCAATAAAGCCCTCTGGATTCTCTGCAGTGATTTTCACTTCTCCTGTGTCATATGACTTGCAGTCCACAATATCCAGGTAGTAGATTCCATCATAACGAAGTCTAAACCTTTTGCTCTTACGGATGAGCTGTCCATTGAGGTACCAGTTGACCTTTGGCAAAGGATAGCCAGTCACACGGCAGCGGAATCGTGCTGTTTCACCTTCAAGGACTCTTGCAGGTTCAGGAACCAAAACGAATTCTGGTTTTTGCTTTTCCTTTTGGTCCACTGCAACTGCAGGAAGAGTACCCTCATGGGCCATTCTTTCTAACTCTTCAATTCGCTGCAGGCCCCTTCTTCCTTCTGGCAACTGGGATTCTTCTACAAGGCTTTTCTCATCCTTCACAATCAGAGTAGCAGATGTATGGTCTGTACCATATTTGTTAGTTGCCCTACAAGTTATCACTCCACTATCTCTAGAATAGGCTACTCCATAGTCCAGGCTACAGTACCCAAACTCATTGATCATGCGGAGTCTGTTAGCTGCTTCCAAGGGCTTACCATCATGCAACCACTCCACCACCATGGTTGGGTCACCAATTGGTGTAAGCCTGCACTCAAAGTGTGCTGGTCCAAATTGTTTGAGCCTTAAAGATGTGAGCTTCTTCTTAAAAAATGGTTTCTGTTGCTTCTCTTTGTCATAGAGATCTCCCTCTTCCCACTGCTCTTGACCATACCGCAAATGGAGAGGCTCTAACTCTGGTGCTGCAATCTCCTTGGCTTTGTAAGTGCCTTTTGGAATGATTAATCTCCTTTCTGGTTCAGGTTCTACGTGTTCAACTTCCACATTTACTTTGCACCGAGTAGTGTCCCTTCCAGCTTTATTGATAGCAGTAGCAGTGTACCATGCAGCATCTTGTCTGGCAGTAGATTCTATTTTAAGGGCAGCTGCCCCTTTGGTTCCCTCAATCCTGAAATATTAAAACAATGTATTTGAATAAAAATGTTTTGTGCTTCTTTGTCATGCCCTTCTCCAGAATTAGCTCAAAGACTCCAAAGACAAATCTCTGGAGGAATTGGCATGTTGTTTACACTTAGTCATGTTTATTAGTACAATGCCCACAAATCAAACAGATAAGGATAATAAAAATCAGTATTGAATTCAATGGCAGTTTTGCCTGCAGAGGACTTTGAAATCAAAGACAGATTAAGGTTTCCTATGCTTCTGCTGTAAAAGGGCTGTCACTACAGAATACAAAATACACAAGCTGGATAAAGTTGAATGAGCCCTAGAAGAAATTTTCTGTTTATTAACTGCAATGAAAAAGATGTTAGTAGATTCAGAAGCTACTGGACTAAGCTCTCAGTGAATCGTTTCTATAGAAGCAAGTATATTCAGCACACTGTAGGAGGGTAGGAGGCACTTTCCAGGATGGGGATTGTAACTCCTCTACTATTCCAATAAAATAAAAATGCTTACTTTATTTTGGGGTATTTATGAGGTACAATGATGTCACTGTTCTTCAGCCACACAATATCAGGATTTGGGTTACCAGTAGCTTTCACTGCCATTTCCAGTCTAGAGCCTTCCTTTACACTAACATTCTTCAGCCTTTCCACAAAGTGTGGTCTGACTAGGTCTTCCTTAGCTGAAAGAGCAAAAAGTGTAAGTTACAATGAGAGGAAATGACATAACCAGAACTATTTGACCTCGTAAACATAGTATGCATAGTAGATACCTTCCACAGTCAGTGTCATTGAGACTGAAGCTTTGCCTGCCCTGTTCTGAGCAATTACAGCCCATTCTCCGGAGTCATCAGGCATAGCAGGAACAATGATCAATGACTGGGTGCCATCTTCTTTAATCACTATTTTATGCGTATAGTCATTAACCACTTGTTGACCTACAGATAACACATTAAAAAAAAATAGTGACACTCAAACAGTGTCTCAACAAGGTATAAAATGAATATAAGCAGGATTTTTAAGATTATAATTTATTGATGAAAATAAGGCTGATGTACCATTATGGAACCAGTATGTCTCTGGCATAGGTCTACCAACAACTTTCAAGTCAAATCTTGCTGTTTGTCCCTGTGAACATTTAAATGATGTTGGTTTCAGCACAAAGACTGGCTTATACAGTCTCTCTAGTTGTCCTTCATCAGTGTCTTCTAATCTGCGTCCAGGAGAACGAGAAGGAGAACTGCGGGCAGGAGACCGGCTTGGAGAGCGTGGAGAAATAGACCTGGAAGGAAAAGATAAGGCAGATGTTTATGACAATGTCATATAGCAGTAGGCTAGCATGTTTAACAGCTTTTAACTTCTGCCTTTAGCATAGTTCTTTTTCAAGATTACAACCAATTTATCTATGTGAGTAATTGAGACAAAATTACTTTAATTTGCTCTCAATTTTCTTTATGACCTTGATAGCAATCTGCATAGTTAAATAGTGTTAGGATAGACTACAGCCACTTAAATTTTTTGCCCTTGGACACTGTACAAATATGGATGCAATACTGTGTATGTTTGTACATGTGTGTGCATGTATACAGAGAAGAACACGGTATCTAGTGATATTGAAATGCAGCTGTTTCAAGGGCATGAAAATAGGAGTTGCACCCAGCAGTAACTCCAAACACAGCATTATAATTTTTCCCAAAAACATATGTACCGTAAGAAATAAATACAGCTCCTGAGTTTGTAAATTTGATACTGTGGCTGGATATATGGTACTCTAGGAACTGCAGTGCTCATTAAAAAGACAATTCAAAAAAAAAGGGCCCATAAATCAATACAAGCCATGAAGACAGACCTTCTCCAGAGGTATGCAAACTCCAGTATCTGAAGATGTTTAGCTGCTCTGTGATGACTTTTTGGACTATTACAGCACACTGAAGTATCATGAAATGTATATATTACTGTGTACCTACCTATATCTTCTCATAACTTCTGGTCCTGGCATATAACCTGGTGTTGCTGTGGGTGCAACAGGCTCAATGTAGAGTTTTGCTGAGCAAATGGCATTTCCTTTCATATTAGTGGCAAAGACAGTATAAATTCCTTCATCTTCAGGTAAAACAACAGGCAAATGCAGACTGGCACTGCCGTCTTGCAGAACTTCAATGTGGTAGTGCTCTCCATGCCTTATCCGTTTACCATCTTTGTACCATACAATCTGCATGGAAAGAAATGTTTGAATAGTATGTCAGCTCTCTTTAAGACCAAAATCCAGAAATGACTGCATGCATACAACTTATTAAACATATTACAGCTTCCTATTTTTCAGTTAAGGCATTATTACAACACATGTATATGTGTTAACATTAACATCTTTGCTTTAAATAAGAAAGAGCAAAGTAACATGTTTTCACAGAATCACAGAATGTTAGGGATTGGAATAATCTGAAAAAAATCTTCTAGTCCACCCCCCCTGCCACAGCAGGATCACCTAGATCAAGTCACACAGGAATACATCCATGAGGGTTTTAAACATCTCCAGAGAAGGACTCCACAATGTCTCTGAGCAGACTGTTCCACTGCTCTGTCACCCTCACCATGAAAAAGTTCCACGATAGTCTGATATGTGTTTTGGAGCTGGAAACAGATATAAAGCCGATTTTGATGAAGAACAGAGAGCCCTAGAACAGACTTGCTATTGCTCTCAACACTTGTGCGGGCTAGCTTGAAGATACTCAGAAGCAAGGCTAACTTAATTGGTAAATGTAACCCATCTCAGAACTGGCTAACCAAAGTAATGCTTCTATTGAGGGACTAAAGGAAAATTCAACTCGATATTAAAAAAAAAAAAAAAGACTGGATTTTCTTTTTGATTTGCTGCTTTCTGTACAGAATGTAAAATGTCTGACAATGAGACGTTGAGCGAGACTTCAAGTGTAGCACCAAAAAGTTTTTTATATAGGTGTAGCTCTATGATTCCCCTAGCCATGGG
This sequence comes from Upupa epops, assembly GCA_013397515.1. Classification (NCBI taxonomy): domain Eukaryota; kingdom Metazoa; phylum Chordata; class Aves; order Bucerotiformes; family Upupidae; genus Upupa; species Upupa epops. The sequence goes on along the minus strand of VZRI01005460.1, from coordinate 282,422 downwards.
CCAACAGGTACAGGGTGTGAATCCCCTCTCTGGGTCACACAAGAATATATTGGAAATGAGGAATGTGAAAGTTAGTGTACCAGAGCATCAAGGCTCCCACTTAATTTATTCATCTCCTGCCTGCCGTACCCTCTGGGGACAATAATGATAATTGCCTCATGCAGTGGGCCAGAGGGATGATGTTCTCCCTCAGTGTATCTAGGTGCACCCCATCCTTAAAGTCTTGCAGCATTCTACTATATACTTGTACTTGATTGAGGCCCAAAGTGGGGATGCTAAGACACCAAAATCCAGCAAGTTGTGAGCATTTACAAGTAATGGAAAATACCAGAGCCCTAAAATCTAGCAAGTTCTGGATATGCACCAGTCACATTAGAACAACATGGAAAAATACCTGAAAAAAAATCAATTGTCTCAGATTCTATAAACAGCAGTCAAAAAATGAGATACTTTTGAACTCTTGTGGACCCAGTGAGCTGCATCTAGCATCTCCCCTGAGCTAAGCTGCCTCTCAGGATCTTCTGCTGCCAAGGTCAACACAAGGTCTAGACTAGAAGCACTTCCTCAAGAGTCAATCACAGCCTATAGAGCAATGCAAGGGAATTTTGCCTGCATACCAACCTTGCTCTCCCATCTCTCTAATTATTTAGGTGTTTTGCTTTGTGCATTTTAGACTGGAGTGAGGATCCAAGTATTTCTGCTTGTTTGTATGTTTGCCTGTGTGTTTTGTGTTTGCACATATATATATATATCAATTTAAGGTACCTTATAATAAGTTAAAGTGAACCTTGTCATCTTTGAATCAGTAACAGTCGATGTTTTAAACTGCTAAATCACTTGCTAGCCCTTGAATTGGTTAATCATTAATCATTAACCAATTAATCATTGGTTAATTATCCAACTATTTTGATCTACCTTACAGAAGCAATAAATTCTGAATTGTTTTTGAAACCGAACCATGTTAAGTGTATTCATCCACAACAATAAATTAACACCATATGAGCTTGGAGTACCTTTGGCAATGGGTATCCAGATGTCTTGCAATGGAAAGTAACTCCTGTCCCTTCAAAGGTTCTGCAATTTTTTAACCTTAACTCAAACCCGGCTTCTATAGCTTCGGATTCTGAAATATCGACCATCATTGCTTCTCCATCTTCTTCAAGAAGTTCATCAAAGGTAGTCTTAATAATTCTGAGTTCAATTTCCTTGATAAGTCTTTCTTCAAAAGAAGAAATATGAAATTCCTATAGAGAGAAGCAAAACCATTAGTTCTGTATGCCAGATAATGACCTTGCAAACAGGTGATGTGTTCTGATAAAATGGAAGTATATACAATGAATGTGAAGTGATAGACATACCTCATCTTCTATAAAAGTTCTGACCATGACTGTATCTTTTGCCATTTTCTTCCTAATTAGGGCTTGTTCTTTTTCATATTCTTTTTCAAAGTCACCATATGAAATAGCAGGGGCTACCTCAGCCACTTTGGGTTCTTGTACATATGCAGTCATTTGAGTTTGGTACATCATTTCTTGTTGCGATTTTATGTATGCTTCATAATCAGCTAAGAATTAAGGACACATTAATTTTGATAAGTTTTTTGGTTTTCACTAGAAACAAGTACAATCTTATTTTACTTTTTTGGTGATTCAAGCAGTTTCCTTCTCTTTAACAATAGAATACAAGCAGTAATAAAATTCAAAACTCATGCCCTCAGGTGAGCTTTATAAACAAGTAAAAGTTTTAATATGCTATGTGCTGTTCCTCAAAGTGGAAGTCCCTGCAGAGACTATTTTACAATTTCTTTACCATGGCTCTGTCTCCTGGAAAATTTCATGCATTTTTACAAGGACAATTGAAAATTCTTCTATCCCTGTAATGGAATAACCTTTACTTTATTAACTTCCTTTCCCAACCTTACTCTCTGAATGCCTTATGTAGAATGTTATAGATATCAACAGAACGAGGTTTCTATACCTACACTTTCTAACAAATAACATAAGTCCTTCAAGAACTTGTCAGAAACGAGACACCAGATCTCTTGTCGTGCTTTTTGAATTGACCCAATCAAACTGCACAACTATTTGCAGAACAATTTAACTATTTAAAATATTTAAAATATTAAAATGTTTTTTCCCACTTACAGTTTGGGAAACCTTAGATCTTAGAGACCTCATAGATCTTAGGAAGAAATTCCTCACTATATGGGTGATGAGGTGCAACAGATTGCTCAGAGAAGTTGTGGATGCTCCCTCTCTGGAAATATTCAAGGCCAGGTTGGATGGGGCTCTGGGCAACCTAGTCTGGCCATGGGAGGGGAGTGGGAAATAGATGATCTCTGATGTCCCTTCCAACCTAAACCATCCTATGATGCTATGAATCAAATTACTCATTTCTTAATCTACAGTTTACCTTCTTCTAGTAAGGAGACCGTTGCAGAAGCTTCTCCATGTTGATTACGAACAACAATGGTGTATTCTCCGGCATCATCGGCGAAAGTCATAGAAATTTCAAGTTTGCATTCCCCAGTTTCTCTTTTGTAACTCACTTTGTATCTTTAGGAAACATAAAAGTCAAAGGTCTCTATAATTCTGATGAACAGACTTTTGGTGAATTTAGTTTTAGTTATAGAAGCAATCAGGATCACTCCTGACTGCATAAGAACCAAAAAAAAAATGCAAATTTTTGCAGGCAATTCTCACTCAGTAAATCTGTAGAACTGTGTAGGAACTAGACTTCAGGTTTACTTTCTTTCTGTTGTTACTAAAGTAAGTGGGATGCATACAGCAGTACTGAAATATCAGAGGCCTATTTATTGGATATAGTAAAATGGCATCTGCTATGTGCACATCATTTGTCCTATTTTGGGTGATTATAGCATGACATGTTTCAAGAATGATAGGTATTTTCTGCTAGAAAATATATGGTTTCTTATAGTCAACATTTGCATAATCAGAATAGAAACATTGGGGAGACAGAATAAAAAACCCTACAATACTTCTTCCTGATTTCTTTTTGAAGTTATATGCTATTTCTTGGTTTATGGACTCTTGAATATTTATATTTTAAAACTTACATTAACACTTGTTCCCTTGACATTTATATTTCAAAAATACATATTCTTGGAAATCAGTTATGCTATTTGTTTCATCATCAGGAAGGGAATAAAAATTCTGGTAGCATCCATTAAATATTCTTTGAAACTGCATTTAAATAGGTTTTATGCATTGTATTCAAAGTACCTGTAGCCAGTCGTTAGAGGAACTCCACCCTTTTTCCAGTAGACATGTGGCTTTGGGTTACCCCCTACTTGGCATTCAAAAATAATGCTCCCACCTTCAATTAATTTATGTACTGTAGGTTTTCTTATGAAGAAAGGAGGTATGGGTTCTCCGGATACTTCCTCTGCTGCAGCGGAGACATCTTCCATTACAATGTCTTTTGTCTCCACATAGCTGAAATAAGATTTTAGTGCAGGTAAGTGTGATGATGTCTTAAGCTCTCTTAAACAGAGTGCAAGAAACTAATGACAGCATGAGATGCAGTCTGTTTAGGAAAATATCTTTACCGTTTCTCTTCTGTAACAGTTTTCTCAGAAATGGTTTCTCGAGTCTCAATTTCTTCTGAAACTGCAAAGCAAATATGATATATTGGATTTTAGCATAGTGTCTGAGGAGTGAGTTCACTTGACGAAAAGCTAGGGAGGTTAAGTAGTTAATTAACTCAGAGGACCACATACTTCCAGTAAGGAAGTCAGTCTCCTCCAACCTGTAATTGGCCTTTTCCTCATATTATTACAAGCCTGTTAGAGCCTTGGCATACAAGTCAAGATGGACATTCTATTTGGGAGATGACAAAATGCCTGTAACATTACAAGTAATATATTATAATTCTAGAGTGATGATACAAAAAGTCTTCAGGTTGCACTAGGAGGAGTTTAGAAAATATTTCTTCACCAGAATGGTTGTCTGGTATTGGAACAGACTACTCAGAGAAGTAGTTGAGTCACCATCCCTCGGAGGTATTTGAGAGACGAATAGATGTGGCACTTAGGGACATAGTTAAGTGGTGGATTTGGCTGTGCTGGGTTAAAGATTGCACTCAGTGATCTTAAAATGTTTTATCAACCCGAAAGATTGACTCAATGATCTGTATGTTATACCTTTCACATGTAAGTGGCAAGATGTGCTGACACTCCCAGCCTTATTGGTAGCAGTGCAGGTAAATCTTCCACTGTCTTCGGCAAAGGCTTCACGAATCACAAGGCGAGCAAGTCCTGCTTTGAAAGTGATCTGGAAGTCCATTGAGCTCTCAATCTTGTAGTCTTCCCTATACCAAGTTACAGTAGGCTGAGGGTGACCAGAGATATGGCACTCCAAAGTGACAGACTCGCCTTCAGTCACAGTCTTATTTTTGAGGCCCTATAACCAAAAAACCAGTCAGTGTATACTTTCATGACTAAACGGAATCAATTAACTAAAACCTATTTGAATGGAAAATTTAATGTCTACTTCAAACACTGTCCTGTTCGGCAATGTATCCAGGAAAAAAAACAGAGTAGTCCTTTCCAAAGGCAGGTATTTGAAACTGGATTTTGGGCCACAGAACATTACTATTGTTAACAAGAAAATAAAGAGGTAAGTTGATATTTATATAGATCATGGTAAGAAATTGTTTCATTGCAGGGAAGGTGAAAGACATAATGTGACATAATTGTGAAGAATCACCAGCCACAGAGATTCAGGATAGTTTGTCAGAGATAAATTTTATGGCTAAGATATACAGAGTTATCAAATACAGAGTTTAAAAGATTAAATAAAATCAAATTTTCATGGGCAGCTTTTCAAAGATAAAAATTAAAATGCAAAGTGGATGAAAACATTTAATCTACATGGAAATTACTTACTGAGACCAAGGTGGGTGGAGTAGCAGGGATTTCAGCAGGCACAGGAACTCTGGCAGTTTCTGTCACCTAGGTTGTTTAAAACATAGTTAGTAAACACCAAAAAAACCGAAGACTTCATTATTTTTAAAAACAAGTCAGCCAAGGATGTAGATTATTTAAAAAGAATATAGGTAGCAAGAACTCTTTGCTCATCATAGATAAATATTAGGTCCTTAGAAGGATTTGTTCAAAGTTTGATAAAAGTCATCAGTGCTGGAAAACTGGAAAACTGTGAAAAGGAAACAGTAAATATGTGAAGCTGTGCTCTATTTTTAAGATTCAAGTCAAAGTACTGAAATTTGCTTAATAACGTACCTTTGCTTCACCTTCTTTCCTAAATGCCAAGTGTTTTTCCTGCACTGCTTCGCCTTTAATATGTACACCTGTCTCTTTTTTAGTCTCAACATCATAGTGACTTTTATAGGATTCAGCAGCCTCTCCAAAAGGAAACTGTGGAGAAACAGCTGGCTCTGCTTTTATTCTGACTTCATGTGGCTTTAGCTGAGGTGGTTTTACAGGCTTAGTGATCTTTTGCACAGCAGAAGTAGCTGATAACTCTTTTTCCAGAGTGGCAATGGCTGATCCAGCAATCGAAACCTAGTGAACAGAAGAGTTACAGTTCTGTTGTTCTCTTTTTTTCAAAAGGAGACAGTACATTTATTAGGCAGATTGCATATGCACCAGTTGTTTCCTTCTTATTTGTTGTCAATACCATGACAATGCAAAAGCTATATATACAAAAATTAATTCTAGTTTTATATTATAGCAGTAGAACACCAGAGATACATACTTGTATTATTTTTATGTGTCTAACATTAAAATACTTTTTTCTTTTAATTTAAAATTTGATCTTTAAATAGTCAAGAATCTCAAGTGCAATGTGAGAAATGGCCTTTACACTTATTTACTTGAGGCCTTACCTTTTCATTTAATTTGCTTGATACTGCAAGAAATAGTACTCCTAATCACATCACTCTCTGTGATTAAAATAATAACCAAAGGGATGTAAAAATATTGCATGTGTAATAGTTTTGGAAAACTTAAATAAATCTTTCAAGAAAAACTATTCTAACTAATCCTTAGTGCTTGAGGGGGAAGAAAAAGTCAATCTTTACAATCCAAGTAAAGACACAAAATGTACTTTAAATGAGAAAATCTTTTAAATGTGAACTTCCAGTATTATGTGCAGTCAAACAGAATAGGGAAAGCTAACATTAAAAATGGGTGGCGCCATGTTATGTACTTTGGGTTTCTTCTGTTTCTAAAATCTGCTTCACATGCAGTAATCCAGAGAAGAAATGCTGGTTTTATTTTAGTTATGAAATACTGCATAAAAGATTGAAGAGGGATACTTACTCTCTTTAAAGACTTTAAGTTGCATGACAAATGTTTGCAATATCACAGTATGACATGAAATACTGAAGCTGCATCCTTAATGCTGCATCCTTAACCAAACGATAAGCTTCTCCAAATGACTAACAACTACAAATTGCATTTTAGGTGTTCATATATCTCTTTACAGCACTTCTCTTTGTTATCAAACAAGAAAAACAACTGTAGAGAGCATACAACTGTTCTTGGGGAAAGTATCACACTGGAGTGGGAGGAAAAGCCAAATTGAGTGGGTGACCTACTAGTCATTATAAATAGCATGCTGTTCTTAGAATCGTGGAATGGTTTAGGTCAGAAAGCATATTAAATTGTCTAGTTCTAATCCCCCTTCCATGGATTGGGTGTCTTAATGGATGCAGAAATCCTTGTACCTTTTTGCATACAGATTTCACTTCTTACCTCATATGTGTGATCTGGTTTAGGAACAGCAATTTTGGAGACTGTGAAGTGAGGACTTGCTGTGCGGGGTCGTGGATGTTCCACATGAATAATTTTCTCAGTTTCTGCTTGTCTTTGTATCTACACAAAGCAATGAAAAAAGTTGTAGAGAATGTGATACTGCCCTCAAAACTGAAACAGATTTCACTAGGACATAGTTATTGGAAAACAATGCAATATATGCTGAGTCTAACCTTTGTTGATACATGAACATCCTTCTCAGCAGCTGAGATATGTTTCTCAGGAGGAACATAGACTGTTTTAACTTCTTTAGTGACAACATGGTGTTCTGCTGGGGCCTCAGCAACATGCTCTGTTAAAGTCCGTTCCTTATAGCCATATTCCAAAGTTTTATGCTTTGCATAAGCTTCATCTGCTTGTTCTGTTTCCCAGGGTGATCGAACACGTGCCTGATCAACTGCTGCAACAACTGTTGCTACAGCTTCAGCCCTTTTTCCAGCTTCAGTCTATAAGTAAAATTGGCAGAATTTACACAAATATTCATCATTATGTTAAAGTTAAGCATATATATGGAATGCAGATGAATGTAGTTCTCAGTAAAGTATATTCCAGTCAGAGTACATAGACATGCGTAAGTAATAAAGTAAATGTCAAATGTGTTCACCTGTAAGTCCGCTTCAGAGTCAGTAGATTCAAATATAGACAATTTTTCTAAGCTGTATCTACGCGTATTTAGAAAATATAGATATGCCCCATATATCAATATGTGTATACAAGACCACTTTCATTACTTTATACTAGTATTTATGGCTCCTTATCTAAGAGTACAGCAGGTATTTAAATATGCACATAATTCTGAAGTCAATAGGCTCATTAGCTCCATATAACTGTAACAGGCTACTAAAAATTTAGAGAATGTGTGTAGCATCTTATGTGAATGTATTGACTAAGGAATATATTAGTTGATTTATTTTTTTACCACAGACATATCTGTTAATGAAGTGCTAATCTATTCTAGTTTATTTTACCTAAGAAGGAAAACAGCTTTCTGAGAAATGCAGGACTTTAATATTTTCTAATGACCGACAAATACTGTCAGTTTCTATGCTATCAGGTTCCAAATTTCTGTCACCAGCCAATAGTAGGTAATAGGATGATCACTGAAATTGTTGATTATTGCTGTCATAATGGTCTGAATGTAGCAACAGCCCCTCTGAAATATATGTCTTGCAGATGGGGAAAAAAACCTAATAGGCAATTTCATGTGTATTTCAAAGTCATTGCCACCTTACATTAAAATAACTTAAGCAGGGCAAAAATGAGATATTTTACAGAGATTTGGTTTTGTTATTACAGTAGTGTTTAGGTGATAGGCAGCTCTTATTCACTGTTATTTCCTACTTAGAAATCATTGTTTGTAGCAACTTTAATTTGGCCCTAAATTTACATAACCTAAAATATATCTGTAGTATCTTAACATTTTGATTCTTCTGAGTAAGTTTTATATTCTATGCTCTTTTAATTATCTTGGATAAATTATTTTATGAATGTACCATACTGTTACTAACAAACTAGACAGACTTTAAATAGAAGCTGTTGATAACTGTGCTATTCATCCACGAGTGCTCTTTTCTCTATTATAACAGTAAAGCTTTTCTACCATGGAAGTCCTACCATTAAAAAGAGGTATCAGTAAGTATCTGATTGTCAGAAGTAATAAACTCTACAAACTTGTTAAAATTTGTATTGTACAAAACCCAATACAATTCACATAGCAATAGAGAAAGGTTATTTCATCTGGCAACCGCTAAATTGCAAGGAATCATCTTGTAGGAAAAACGATTGCAGACTCAGAAATTTGAGCAAGTAAATGTTACTTGAAAATCATTGGTAGTGACTAAGCCTTCACAGAGAAATCCACCTGTAGTCTTAAAAGTGGATCACCTGAAAATTAATCATACTGGCTCTGTTACTTAACAATCATTCTACTTAATGGGTATGTTATGAGAAAATAATTTGCTTTATATTGCCAACAATTAGCTCTTAAAAGCTGAAGAGTTTGGATGAAACAATTTTTAACTTTATGTTTCACATCTGCAACAGCTACAGTCTCCTGTTCATAAACTAGATTAATATGGTTTTGCTTGGCTGTCATTTCTTCTACAGTTCTGGACCCTGAGATGAGTGCTCTAGTTTTATCAGTGGAAAATCGTTTTGAAACTGCTTTTCTTAGTTCCCTTTTCAGCCTAATTATTATAGCAGAAATAAATGTTTCAGTTGCCTATGATATTGAAAGGTATTTGGACAATGGAAAAAAAATTTGGAATGGAAAAAAAGTTGGAGAATTAAGGAGTTAGTTCATTGTGCACTGCACACAGCTCTGTATCATACATATGCTGATTATTATTGTTGCACCCTGACAACCATATAATTAAAAAGTAATTATTTAAATAAAAAAGTTAAAAAGCATTTCAGGAGTCAATCAGTGGACTTCAAAGTTCAGTCAGAAGAGGCATTCTATTAATGGGAATGGTTAGGAGATCAAGATAGAGGCAGGAAAATACAGTATGTTTAAAAGTAGTTCTAAAAGCTTGTCAGTGGAATAAATCTTAGAAAAAATTATCTGGAATTGTATTGTTAGTATTTTTTTCAAGGGACACATAAGGTTTGTAAATAAGAGGGGATAAAAAAACCAGACATGGTTACAATAGTGCTATTCACCTTTTCATGGATTATGCCCATTTGATCTTGTTTGAAAGCAATTCCTTCTTTACTTTTTGATATTATGACTGATGGTTTAGGTTTATCAGTAGAAATTATTACCTTCGGTACAGAAGGTTTCATATCTTCCTTCCTTTTCTAGTTTTTATGGTAAAGAAAAATAATAGCAATTATTTATACCTGTTGTCAAAATGGCATAGCTTTCTAGGAAAGAGGATAAAGTTTCAGAATGTATATCAATAAGAAAAACATCATCCGAGAAATTTAACCATTCCTTTGTGCAAACAAAGTTATAGTCTATCTTATGTGCTAGCTGACAGAAGTACACATAGTCAACACACTGCATTTATGCGTGCTAATTAGAGAAGAATCTCCCCACCTCCTAGTTAAGTGTCATATACTCATTGTTCCATTATGTAGAAACTGCATAAAAATGAATATGACTGACTGTATATTTACAGCTATCAGTAGATGGAACTATTTTATTGGTTACTCCATTGAACACAGATTTCACAATAGGGTTTAGCAGAAGCATTCAATCCTCACATAAATATTAACTCCATTAAATCTATGTGTAAATTACACGTAATGAGAAATACTCTTTACAATTTATCTTCTTAAATCTACATTCAGAGAATAAGTAAAGGGCATTAAGTATCAGCAGAAATTCTGTTTATAAAGAATAATAAAATATAAATCTGGTGAAAAAAGACTTAACATTTAAAGAATTTGTAGGAATGGTAGCTGCATTCTTCCTCTATAGACAGAGTTGCTATGAAGTCAATAGAACAGGATCTTCAGTGCCAGGCCTATATTTGCAATACTTTGCTTTATAAAGTTTTCATTATACAATCTTCTCTTTATAAAGAAGTACAGTAAAGATATTGAGCACTTTTGATGAAGAATAGTGTTTTATGAACCTAGAGTACAATGATTTAAACATTGGTAAGATTTATTTACCTTTTCATGAGCAATGTGCACTTCCTCATGTCTTGTAGATATTTCTTGTCTAGCTTGTGATATTCTCTCTTGTTCTTTGGCTTTGTCTGTGGCAATTATTACTGTGGGTACTGGAGTTTTCTCTGGTTCTTTTCTTACCTACATTTTTAAAAATAAAGAAGTATAAATGAAATACTGTTTTAACATATAAGATATGTTGTTTTCAATACATTTGAAAAAAAGAACATATAAACAGAAGGGATGAAAATGTCAAATACTGGCTTTCAGAAATCCTGTTGTCTGGAAACAACAATAATGACATAAACAGACTTTGTACAAAGCATACACATTTAGCATTGAAATAATAAAACCTTCCACAAATGCTTGCCTTGCTACTTAAAGTAGTATAGGGAAAAAAATAATCAAAGAAAAACTGTCCTGCATCATAATCAGTTTCATGAAGTACAAGATATTAAAAACAAATTGTAAGTAACTTTCACTTGGCCAGGAATTTCACATGTAGTCTTCATATAAATCACAAATGTTTTGCCCAGCTCTTCCCTTATTTCTTGGTACTTTTGTTAGGTTTTTTTAGGTTGCTCTATCTTGCTTACAAATTTCAGCTAAAATGCAAATATAATATTTGTCTATAAAAGCTGGTCTTTCATTAAATCATGTTTGTCTGATATATGCTGAAATAATCTGAATTCAAACCAGTCATCATCAGCATTTTCAGTATTTGTTTTAATGCAGAATGAATTTCCCCTCCTTTTCTGACCCACTGTGTTGCAAACAAAGCAGGCTACTGTTGCAGTTTGAAAATTATCAAATTTTCGAGTGTTAATTTTGGTGCTTTTATGCCAAAACAGCATTTTATTTTGAAACTGGGGGTAGCTTTCCCAGCAGACCTCTGCATCAGTATCCTGACCCTACAGGTGATTGGTGGAGGGGGGCAGGGCAGGAGGGGAGGATTTGGCAAGTAAAGTTCTACCTGCTACCTAGGGGTGGAACATAGAAGAAGCCTAGCCTGGTTGTACCTCTGCCTCAGAAACAACTATGGCCCTCTTTTGTCTGAGAGCTCAAACACATAAAGCCAATGCCAGCTTGTTTTGGTTCCTGGCAGTGGGCCAAAGAGAGGAGCAGCTTCTACACACCACTTCTCCAGCCTGACCATCTTAGTGAGCTCTTAATCTTCTCCCTCCCTTGGAGCCACAAGAGAGAGGAAAAGAAGGGAGCAGGACCTGTAGCATGCTCCTGAAGAAGACCTGCTTACAGGCAGGCGTGGCCCCAACATGACTAGGGCCATGTTGCCTCTGTCCCCATGTGGATGTCGTTATGATCTGCCATTGAGATACTGAGAGATACCTCTGATAAGAGAGAGATCCTAAGTACCAATCTCCTAAACCTTTGGCAAACACAGAAAAAATAGGGATCTGTTATATTCTTACATCTGATGCTGTTATTGCCTCAAAGAAGAGCTCTCAAGATGAGGAGAGCTACAAGAATGTCTAAGATGTCAGGGGGGGCTGATGTTTGCAAGAGGACCAGAAAAGGAACTTTTCCACAAGCATAAAGCGTGTATTTTATGCTGTATTTCTTCTGCCCTCCCCACCCCCCACCCTTTTCCCTTCTGGAAGTGGGGTTCAATTGTGTGTTTGTGTGTGGTGGATGTATAGTTATGAGTGTTGGTGTACATTCTCTTTTTTTCCAGAGCTCTCATCTAAAGCCAAAAGCCAATGTGTTAGCTGTCTCCCATTTCTCTCAGTGTGTATAAAGGCACTGTGATACAGTTTCTGGTTTATCTTTTTGTTTCTTTTAGTTATTTGGGGATATTTTGCTTTCCTTATTGGTGATGGGTTTCATAAATTTTTTTCTTTTTTGGCAAAGTTGTTTCATAGTCTATTGAATTTTCACCGATAACGGGTTGCTGTGCTAGAATTACAGGCACCAACCCATACCGATTTAGACCCTTGGTCAAACCCATTACAGCTTTGAATAGCAAGCTTGGAAACAAAAGCAGAAAAACAGAGAATGTAAAAGGTATTTTTTATACAGCCCTTCTGTAAATAATTATTAATAGCTGGTACATCACCATATGACATATAAAATATAGATTTCATTTTTCTAAGTTGTTTTGCAAGTTTATCTATCAGATCCTTAGATACTAAATAATGAAAGTGAAAAAAAAAAGTCACCATGAAAGAGTGATAGAATGGTAACAAAGTAAACCAGAAAAGTAAACATATAAAATAAAAAAACAATATTACGGCATTTGCCTTGTTCACAGGCTTGTCTTTATGATAAGTAACATTTGAACAGCTCTGACATTTATAGGTAACATCTGTATTCACCTTTTCATGAGAGATGTGCCTTTGTTCTTGTGAAGTAATGATTCCTTCTCTAGTTCTTGATATTACTGTTTGTTTGGTGGCTTTATCACTGGTAACTACTACCGTTCCCTCCTTTCTCATCTGATTATTATAGCAACAAACAAAAAGACAAAGCCTTAACATTAATTGTAACAAATTGATCATCAAAAGAAGAGAAGGAAAAATAAGAGAGGAATGTAAGTGAAGGAAAAATACTAAGGAAAAATTACTGTATTCCTAGTAGGGAAAATATAAATAACTTCATCCATGTAAGAATGTTAGAGAAAAAAATTACAAGGGATAATACAGGATCACTTTCATAGAAGGCATTCTTAAACTTAAATACAGTTTAAGAATAATTAGTTTAGTCCTGCTATGATGTAAAACAATGGAATAAGTGATCCACAAACATTCCTTTCCAGTCCAGATGCTCTGTACGCATGCTTCTTCAGTGCACCAAGTAATGTATTGTTAATTGCTCACAGTGAACATGCCTTGTTTGTATGTTGGATGAAGGGATTAAAGTTAAAATCACAGAATATCTGTGCTCTACTTCTACCTGCTCCATAACAGGCTGAACATGGACTGCAGTCATTGCTGTTCTTTTAGCAGTTTGCTCTACAACACGTGGAGCTGGTTCTCTCACCATGGCTTGATCCACAGCAGCAACAACTGTGGCAACAGCCGCTGTTTTCTCACTGTCCCTTCTCACCTACATTAGTCATATCAAAAAACATTGTTTCACATTTTGCATACGTTCAGAAGAAGCACAAAACAAGTACAGACAGAAAGTTACAAAGAAGCATTTAAATATTTGCAGCAGGACTATCTCAACAGCAGATTCACACACATTTTTTTTATGCAGCCTCTCAAATTCAATAGTGGCAAGTCCACACACAGGGCAAAATCAAAGCTCTTACCAAAAATAGTCCTTACCTCTTTAGCACCAGCAGCAACCTCACCAACAGTAGCACCACTAATAGCAACTTGTTCTTGGACCCCATATTTCCCTTCCCATCTTTCTTCAGTTTTAATTTGGGTGGCACTTGTAGATACTCTTGTTTCCTTCATTTGGGTTTCTGTGGTTGCAACATATCCTTCCTGCTTCCAAGGGGGAAGGACTTCAGCTGTTGTCACTACATGTGGTTTACGGATTGGAGAAGGAGATTTCACTGGTCTGATAGGTGAGGTGGAGATTCTTCCAGCAGGAGAAACTGACCTAATGATCAATAAAGCATTAATATAATTAATGTAAGTTGTACAACCAGTACATAAACAACTTCAGCCTGAACTCCACATTTAGAATATTGTATTTTCTATTTTAAAATTCTTTTGAGAAATTCTGCTTATAAATTCTACTTACCTGCTTTCAACATTATGCCTAATGTGGATTTTTTTGTCATTAGTGTAACTTACTTTTGTAATGGCTTAGTTAGAGTTCCAAAAAGAAAGAAGGGCAAATGGCATTTCTCTGAAGCGTGTATATTTAAAGTATAAAAATACATTATTAGATACATTATAAGGTTCCATTTGTCCTATCTTAATGCTCCTAAAACGCTTACAAACTGGGGTTGGGACTACTGTGATGAGGCTGCCCAGGTAGTTTGTGGAGTCTCCTTCTCTGGAGACATTTGAAACCCTCCTGGACTTGGTCTGGGTGATCCTGCTGTGGCGGGGGATTGGACGGGGTGATCTTTAGAAGTTGCTTCAAATCTGTAACGTTCTGTTCTGTGATGTTCTGTGACTTAGTCTAGGTGATCCTGCTGTGGCAGGGGGATTGGACTAGATGATTTTTCAAGGTCCCTTCCAACCCCTAGTGATTCTATGATTCCATTTGTCGTCCGGTCTTTGTAGAGAGATGCAATGATTAGTGTAACACTTCTTTGTAACACTATCATGTGGCAGCCACCCAACAATTACATAACTGTACCTGATTCCTGCACCACTTCTCATTTCTATGTATCACCCAAACCTGTGACTGGATTCTGAATAAGCTTCTAACTGGGGACTACATTTATTCCACTACTTACATTTCCAAATTTCAGACCATTGCAGTAATTGATACGCACTTGGAGAGTGATAGTTCCTAAATATTGATATTCCAAAAGTCCAATATCAGTCTTAGCAGCTAGATTTAAAGCATTTTCCTGTTTAAAGATTTTTTTTCTTTAAGAACTTATCTAACTCAGATTTTCTCTGAGGGGAATTTTTTGGTGCTGCATTTCCCAGTTAACAATAACAAATTGCAGCAGTAGGGGGCAGCAGCATCATACTAGTTTATAGGTTTATGGTCTAACAGAGTACGTACGAAGGTGACTTGGCTGGCAGCAAATTTCTAGTTCCTTATGAACTCTAGATGGCACTATTGAATTATTCATCTACACAGTCAGTTACTGCTAATTGCTATCAATCCATTTCTTCCAATCACAGAATCACAGGAAGTTAGGTATTGGAAGGGAACTCAGGAGATAATCTAGTCTAACTACCCACCACCAAAAGCAGCATCACCTAGGGGAGGTGTCACAGGAAAACATCCGAGTGAGTTTTGAAAGACTCTAGAAGAGTCTCCACAACCTCTCTGTAAGCCTGCTTCAGTGCTCTGTCACCTTCATGGTAAGGAAGGATTTCCTGATGTTGAGAAGGAACCTCCTCTGCTCCAACCCATACCTGTTGTCCCTCAGCCTAACACGTGGCACCAGTGAAAAGAGACTGGCCCCTTCTTCTTGACACTCACTCTTCAGATATAGACATTAGTAAGATTCCCTCTCAGCCTTCTCCTCCCCAGACTAAACAGCCTCAGTTCTCTCAGCCTTTCCTAACAGAAGAGATGTTCAAGTCCCTTAATCATCCTCAAAGCCCTCCATCAGACTCTCTCCCTAGATCTCTGTCTCTCTTGAGTAGGGGAGACCAAACCTGAACACAGTACTCCAGGTGTGGTTGCACCAGGGCAAGAAGAACCTCCCTTGACCTGCTGGACACACTTTTCTTGATGCATCCGAGGATACCATAGGCCTTGGCCACAAGGGCATATTGCTGCCCCATGGACAACTCACTGACCTAGGACTCTATGGTCTTTTTCCATGGGGATGCTTTCCAACAGGTCAGCCCCTAATCTGTATTGTTATTTTGCCATATTCAATTTCAAGAAGGCCTTGGCCTTCCTGATGCAGCTCTGCATACCCTGAGAAAGTTTCAACAATCCCCCCTTATGTTTTCCAGAATCAAGTGTTTTTGAAGTTATTCTCAATGAGACTAAATTCACCAGCATCTCTAGCTCTGGCAATGTTCTTTTGACCAATCAGCTTGGAAGCACTCCTTCTACAGTACTGGTGCTTCAGGATGCTGAAACGGCAGACTTACAGAGCAATTTTCTCTTTACCTGCCTCTTTCAGACCACAAGCCCTGCTCTTCAAACTGCTTGCATTCCTTCTCAAGATATTTTAAGCAGCCATAACCAAATTTACTTTGTCTACCTTAACTACTGTAGAAATAATATTGTAAACAGCATACATCTTCACATTTCTATAACATTTCCTTCCATTCTATTTGCTATTCAGTGTCACTGCCCTTTTCTTTGTTCATCTAAAATATTCAAGGGCAAACTGCTCAAGTTTTAATTCTCTTTCATCATGAACTTGGAGTTTTCAGAGTGCTACTTCAGCTGTATTTAGAGCAATCAAATGAGATTTATTTTCTACAGGATTTTCTTCTATGTGGCTTAGGAAATTTACATAAGAGGCATGCACTGCTATAACAGTGGCAAACACAGCAGATTATAGTTCACCACCAGAACAAAATTAGTCTGTATTAAGTTGATGAATTCTTCCATTTAATACTACCCTCTCATTCCACAGCCTTACTCCTGCAAGTGAAGGTGACTCAAAAAGCAATCTTGTTTGAAGGGATAAGCTTACCTTACTGGCGAGGGTGTTGGTGCTCTGACATGTCTTACAGGGGATGGTGATTGCCTGATAGGTGATGGTGATTGCTGTCGTGCCATTTGTGCTTTTGCAGCAATTACTGGTGGGGTTGGTGATTTTGATGTAGGTCTAGGAGGCATTCGTGGAGGTGCTTTGTGTGGGAGCTGTTGAGTAGCTGCACCTTCTATAACCATTTCAACACTTGTAAGTGATCTGGCATCAAAGTGGGCTTCAGTTTTCTACAATGAAATAAAGAAAACAAGTCTGAGGTACTGAAGAAGCAGTCATTCACAGTTTAGTCTTGCCTGCTTTGTTTTTGAAAAATATACCTTTTCAATTCTGGCTTGTCTTGTTTGCGAAATCTGAGCAGTCGAAACAATTGTCTTTGTCTTTTTAGCAGGAACGGCTTCTTCCTCGCCTTTTGGAAGAGCAACAACATACAATAAGTAGAGGCAGAAACAAATTATATTCCAATTATATGCAACTTCATCTCAAAAACAAAGAAATAATTAAGCAACCATCTGTTGTGACAAATCTGTCTATATTGTCTACGGTATCTAATAGACAGAAAATTGTAAAAAACAACGGAAATCATACTTCTCTAATATATATCATTAGGAAAAAGATATAAACAAACCAGAAAATACATTTATTGTAGATTCTTCAGAATTAGTCCTGGATCTCAAATAACTATGCAGTCTAGAAGGCCAACTGACTACAAGCAAGACTACATTGGGTAGAAAAAAAATCACTACTACAAGGATCTTGCCAGTAATCAAGAGGAGCTGCTCTGGAGCTAGCTCAGCTTACAGTGAAGATATAGATCTTGATGTACAGGAGGGCTCCTGAGGTTTTCCTTTTGTAAGGAAATGCTAGGAGAGTGAAGAGACCCACCAACATAATTTCAAAGGCAAAGAGGACCATACCTACAAAAAAAGCCCTTAGGGAACACTGCAGCCACAGTGACCAAAGAGCACGGCATTACGGTTTGTGCAACCAAGTGGGCAGAGCATGGTGCACCCCAGGGCATGGTGCAGCAGTCTGCTCAATAGAGTGGGCAAATGGAGTGTGGTGCAGCAGGGTGCTGAAATCTCTGCCCACTCTAACCGTATAGGGTTGGCCACAGTTCTGTGCCCACCATGACTGACACAGCTGTCAGTGGGAGTGCCAGGGTAGACATGTAGCACCTAGGCATCAGGCTGCAGGGTGTGCCAAGCTGTTACACCATACTGGAAGGCAGCAGGGAGTGCACCTGTGGGAGGTGCACCTAGGTAGAGGATCTCCTTCACTTAATGACAGAGCTTCAGTAGGAGGTAAGTAGGTTGAGGAGGATCAGGGAGTATGAGTACCACCCAAGTTGGTGTGTCCATCTGCTTGAAAGTAGACAGGCTCTACAGAGGGATCTGGACAGGTTGGACAGATGCACCAAAGCCAATTCTATGAGTTTCCACAAAGCCAAGTGCCAGGTCCTGCACTTGGGTCACAACAACCCCATGTAGCACTAAGGGCTTGGGGAAGAGTGGTTGGAATAATACCCAGACGGACCTAGGGGTGGTGGCTGCTGTCATACTGACTATGAATCAGCATTATATCTAGGTAGCCAAGGCAGCTAAGAGCATCCTGGCTTATATTAGAAATATTGTGCACAGATGGAGTGGGGAAGTGATTTCCTTCCCGTACTAGACACCAGTGAGTCTGCACCTTGAATACCATGTTCATTTTTGGGCACTTCACTAGAAAAGATACTTGTGTGTATCCAGAGAAGGGCAATGAAGCTGGTGAAGGGCCTAGAGCACAAGTCCTGTGAGAATGTGAGAAGTGACTGCAGGAACTGGAATTGTTTAGCCTGGAGAAAAGGAGGTTGAGGGGAGAATTTATGGTTCATTGCAACTATCTAAAAGTGGTTGTAGACAGGTGGAGGGTAGTCTGTTCTCCAAGTTGTGTCTGGGGAGGTCTAGGTTGGATATTAGGAAAAAATTATTTACTGAAATGGTTGTAAAGCACTGGAACAGTTTGCTCAGGAAGGTTATGGATTCCCTGTCCCTGGAATTATTTGAAGGCATAGGACATATGCTAGCATATGCTAGGGACATAGCTTAGTGGCAGCCTGGCAGTTCTGTAATAACAGTTGTACTTTATGGTCTTAAATGTCTCTTTAAAACAACTTTGATTCTGTGATCTAAGAACTTCTTCCACCCTTACAAGGCTTATTCACAAGACCATGTACAGTTACGCAGTCTGTAATGTCTGTTCTACCAAGACCAACTTAAAAATCAACTCTGAGGAGCCTACAAAACAAAATGAGAAAAACTGAAAGTATTCCCCACTTTTTTGTTTCTATCATATCTTCAGTTTAAAGGTGACCCGTTCTGGAGTACAGGTCCTTTTAAATTCAAGGACAAAAATAAATCTATGGCAAATTTCACCAGTGGCACTGCTTTTTCACAGCATGTTAATAACTCTTGAGAAAAATGTTATACATTAACTTATTGAATATAACTTTGATAAAGTGATGCACATTTTACTACTGAAAGAATGAATATGTTTGTTTCCATGGCTTACAATCTCTACTCCATTACCTTGAATTAGCAATTCAGCTGTTGAAGTAGCACGTCCCACATTATTTGTCGCATTTACAGAATAGGTACCGGAGTCTTCAGGGTATGCTTCTGCAATTATTAGGCTGTAAAGGTCTCCTTCTTGTAAAATTTGAAAATCG
This sequence comes from Upupa epops, assembly GCA_013397515.1. Lineage (NCBI taxonomy): Eukaryota > Metazoa > Chordata > Aves > Bucerotiformes > Upupidae > Upupa > Upupa epops. The sequence goes on along the minus strand of VZRI01005460.1, from coordinate 263,018 downwards.
GGGGAGCTTTGGATTTCTACTCCATCCCGATAAAACTTCACCACAGGTGTAGGGATTCCAGTCACTCTCACGTCAAATCGAACTTGACTTCCCTGCCTTGCAGTCATGCTCTGTAGTCGTTGTGAAAAGTTTGGTGGTGCTGTTCCAGCTGCAGTTGTATTGAAGAAAAGAACAGAAAAAGACTAAGTGTTAAAAAGAGCTGCAAGGCCTAGACATTTTCATTACTAGAAGTACACAAGGTCTTTTTTTCCTTCACAAGTGACTGACACACGATACTACCTTCTTAAACATTGAGTTTATTTGCCAATATGAAAACACACCTAACATTTTTCAGGTGTTTAGAATGTCTAATATTTCTAATTATGTCCATAATTGCAAATGCTTCTAGAATTAGAGATACATAGATTATATAACAATAGGTTATATATGTGCAGTCTCTTGGGTATGGCCCTTTTATCTGTTAAAAGTTACTGTGTATCTGTTATCAGTTACTGTGTAAAATATAATTTATATAATTAAGTATTATTAAAAACTCCATCCTCCAGAACTTTCTCCTTTCTTTTATGCATAGTTTGGGTGCAGCCAGAAGTATACAGAGCTAAACGAGAAGTTTATAGTAGTGATTATGCAGTTAAGGTGTAAAGGACACTGATAGAAATTACTGGGGAGAATATATGCTGAAATTTAGACTGCTTTTGGAAAAAGATTTTGGTTTTTTATGTCTTTGCTGCCCATGTACTTCAAGTCAAAATTTTCTTCATTGTCTGTGGAACTTCTTGCTTTCTCACATTGCTATCAGGGAGATGTGCCTTTCTTTAGCTGTTCAATACCTGTGACAAGTAGCTCAGCAGTACTAGTTGCTTGCCCAGATCCATTGGTGGCTTGCACAGTGTATCTTCCACTGTTGGCTTCTGTCACGGTGGGGATCACCAGTTTAGCGCGGCCATCACTAAACGAGATCTGCACACCGGGCAGAGTTGCAGCAGAAAGAACCTGGCCATCCCGATACCAGCTCACCTCAGGAACTGGGAAACCTAAGGAAAAAAAAAAAAAGAAGACAGAAAGGGATTAAAATGCTACAAAACACAATTACAGTAGAGCATAAAAGCATGTATCCATGATATTAGTATAGTGACATAGTAGTAAAATAATTTCTTTTTAGACATGTCCTTAACATATACAGAGCACAGTATAACTGCACAGGCTACTGCATTTATGAAATAGCTTGAATTGGAATGTAGTGTTTGGCAATCCTGCTAAGAAATAGAAGTTCATCAAAATTATGAGGGGCATGAATTAATTAGTAAGTTATGATTTGTATTTACTTACTAGTGTCTAGGTAGCCTTGATTATTACTAAGAAAACTGTACAGTCTCATTGTTTGGAGATAAAATAAAAATCAGAACTTCCAATCAAGTTAAAGAGGTGTCCTAGCATTAAATTAATGTAGAAAATGAAGTGACAGAAAAAGTTGCTGTTGTGCACAGTAACATCTAGTGCCATTAATGTGTTAAGGCATTTTACTTCTTTCTTTCTGGAGTTTATTTCATTCGAGTGGAAAGCAGTTGGCTGGAAACAGCTGATGGCTTTTTGTTCAAATACATTATTTCTTTGTTGTCAGGATCACGAGCAAGACTTTTCTAGTCAGGAGAGTTGCACCTATATCTACAGATGAGGTTTTTTAGCTTTTGATAGTGATTTTAGATTCCTACCAGAAATTCTCTTCCCAGTGTTGTACTGGGCCAACTTTATTGAGCAACTGCGATCCATTTGACAAACAGGTAAATCTTTTTATATAAGCCACATAAGGAGAATAGGTGATTTAAAGAGTCAGTTCCAATTAAAAGTAATTTTTTTGCAGTCCTAGAACATAATTTCTCCAAATTTTAAATCCTTGCAAATTTACTTCAAGTATTCTTCACTCAAGCCAAATCACCACTGCAGAGGCAGCTTGGGAGTGAAATCTGAGGGTTCCCAGTACCACTCTCTGTGGTTTGGAAAACCTCAGAACCAGAGTTCTGTTTCCTTTCTAAAGTAGCCCCCATATAAAGTCATTTAATTATTTGGGAATTCAGTACGACAGGATTAGGACTATATGAGACTAGAATGCAAGAGAAGATGAGATAACGAGATTGAAGATTTTAGTGGTTGTCTGAAATCTCACCAGACCTGGTTTTAAATTTATAGATGTTTTATGTTTTACTTATGGTTGAATAATGGAAATATAAACACACACAGATAGGAAATATGGACAGGTTTGGACAGGGTTAGAAACCAAAAGGGTAAAAGTATATCAAAGCATGGAAATTATCAAACATCCCTGGTGGGAAAAGTGTATTTCTATTTTGTACTATTAGTGTAGAAAATCTTGGGCATCCAGCAGATCCCACTGATTTCATCCAGAGCTACATGTCTTCCATACTTTCGTGAGTTTCAAAATGTTTTAAGCTAGGAAACCAAAATTCATGTTGTTACCAGTGAATTTCTTGGACACTACCAAACCCATTTTGTTTTCATGGGTAGCAAACAGAGGTTTGTGTCATAGGTTAAAAAAGGCCTACATTTTAAAAAATGGAGTCTGTTTTGATGCTATGATAGTACGCTCAAGGGATCCAAAGTTAGAAGCCACATTGAAACTCTGAGCTCAAATTCATGTTAAAAGAACCTCAGCTTCTCAAATTTGCTGAGCACTTTGCTAGTCCCATACGATAGAGCTCAGGAATAAAAGGCAAGGTCTATCTCATGTATGAGTATTTTTACCTGGACTATCTGGAGTAGAGACTTACTTTTACATGTACCAAGTTACACAATGATTTTACTACTAATCATTTAGATTTTTTTTCCATTTTAAAATTATTTTCAGCTTTGGTGCCAAAATGAAGAAATATAACCTGAAGTCCTTCAACAATTTGACTGCTTAATTAACTGAATGAGGTTGTCTTGGTAATGTCATGACTGAAACTGCCAGCCTGTGTACAATCTATGTGCTGCTTTCAACAATACTGTCTGTCTTGCAATGGGTAGTACTTGAAAATACCACTTCAGGAAAAGTTAAGGGGAGTACAGATCAAATTCAGCACTGCATCAGTACTGAGGAAACATGAGGTTGGGCACAGTTCTCAAGTCAGCTGCACTGCTGACTTTATTGACAGTGATGTGCTTCTTACATCCCATCTGTCACTGCTCTCCCAGTAGCACTGCCCCCATGATGACATCCTAAGCTGCTCTGGCATTTGCTGCTTTTAATCACGGGGCTTGCGAGTTCTGTGCTTACTGAGCACAGGGGAATGTACTGGGTATTTTTGTCTGGTATCAAATATTTGCAATGCAGCACCTAACTCCCAGTCTGATACAACAATAAAATCCATTTGTGTTATTTCACAGACTGCAAAATTGCATCTCAGGTGGTTGCTAACTTGTTCTTGGTACTCTTAGTTTAACTGTGCTCTTCACATTTGAATTGCAGCTCTGTATTAACACTTGATTTGTATATGAAAGAGTGGTGTTATCAGAGACTAAAAAAGAATAAGTCTGAATTCCAAATCCATAATAGTTCCTGACAATTAGGAAGGACAGACAATATAACAGAATAAAGATGTCTAGTCTGTTATTTATGCAATTAGTTGAAGAAATAAAACTTTCACATTTTATAAATGTATTAGAAAAATTAAAGATCAAGCCACTGTCATATTTTTCAATATTGGTGGAGGCTTCTGAGATGGGAAAGATATTCCAGAATCTTATCCTCTGGATAAAAAGTAACAGGAGGTTGTCTTGCATGATATTAGGGGCTAAAATGCAAATATGTTATATGCTATCAGCAAAAGTGCTGTAATCTTTTCTTGGTAAGAAATCATTTTCCCTCCCATATATTCCAGACCACACAAAAGAGTCAAAATCAAATTTTTAGCCATAATATTAGCATTGTAACTTGTCCTGATTTATGTTTTAATAAGTACTATGAATACTAGTGCAAAGAAACTTTTCACAGAAAATATACTGTTCAGACAACAGAAGAAGGTCAGGGCAATTAAGAGGGCCAAATAACAGAATAAAGCATGTAAAATGTGGATATAGATTACAGGACATGTTCAAACCCTTTTGTGAGCCAGTGTTATCCAAATGGATCGAGGGATGAACCACAGTGGGCCTACATATGTCAGAGATCTTTATAGCTGAGCAGATCATGTCTTTGCACCTGTCACAAATTATCTTGGTAGTGTTTTATGGTATGTGGATCATCACATTGCTAATGCCTGTAAGACAATTCCATCTGCAGGAACACATGTCATCTCTCCTTAGTCACTGCCGAGGTCAGGAGCACTCCTATAACAGGGTGTTGGTTATCTGGTACCTTGAGGGTTTACATGGGTTTTGAACAAGATGTGTTCTTTATTAATAAAGTATGTAGACTGGTAAAATGAAATATCCTGTAAAATTTTGTGGCATCTTTAAATTGTATGAACAACTAGAAATATATTGATCTAGCCTCATACTACGATGATGAACATCATTCACACATATTATCTAGAAAACTAGAGGTTTCTACCATATTTGATAGCCATGCGGGCCTAGATTTTGCCAGAATTCTGAAATGAATTGAAGTCAAAGGCACTAAAGTTAGAAATACAGTTTACCCAGAATATGTATTTTTTTCCTTGTGTACCTTGACTCCTCATTCTGTCTGATCATTATGCAAAAAAGATTATTCTCTCCACAGGCATACAAAGTTCCCTCATCAGCACAGTGTAAATTGTTATGTATACGATTTTAATGCATTTCCACAGTTATGATAATTGTAACACAACATGAGAATTACAGAGCAGTCTCACTGGCAGGATGTTTACCTCTTGCCATCTGATTTTATGTGTATGTTTGTGTGCACCTCATAGCCCCTCACAGTGCCAATCAGAACAGTGTAATTTGGATAGGTATTCACATTTCAGCACTGATCCTTACCCTTTCAGATTAGATTATGGTCTATGAAAAGTGTTTATGTTAAGACAAACAACACATTACAAAAAAGAAAAGCTAGAAATGCAAGAATAAATCAAAAGCTTACCACTAATATGAGCCTCAAAGGTTGCGGCACTACCCTCCAGTGCCACAACACTTTGTAATGGCTGCGTGAATGTTGGTGCTTTTGTTGTCATCTTTACAGGCACTCTGAAAGCAACAAATACATAATTAGATATCAGTAGTGAAATTGTTATTACATGCACACCTCCTTTGCTAGATTTCAGGAATATTTGTAATTGTTTTAATGATGATTTACTCTTATCAGTTTTAAGTCACATTGACATGGGCAGTGTGAAGACTAGACTTTGACAAATTTGTATAGCAAATACAAATACTCTTCAGGCACACTTGGCTGAGTTGGATAGGAAATTGTTATAATTAGAGAAGCTGTGATTTGGCATTACAAGTATGCAGCAAGAGACAAAAGTTCTGCTTGACTTACTCTATGACCTTGTGCAGGTCATTATTAGTCCACTGATCTCCTTTACACAAAGAAAAAATAATCTCTGTGTAAAATTTTTTCTGAACATTTTGAAAATATTTTGTTAATATAAAACATTTGTATTTCCAATAGGAAGACAACTAGGTCACTAATAGCAAACAAAAAAACCCCACATTAAAATCTACAATTTATTTGGCTTTTACTAATTAAAAAAATGCTAAGAGGCTCTCTTGTAAAAGCAATCTGTAGGTAGTAAATAATTTCATTTTACACAGAAGCACATGGGCATTAAAGATGCAGATAAAATTCTACCCTTTCTTAGAGAGTATTGCAGTGGAATTTTGAATATGGGGAGACAGCCAACTTTCAAAATGTGAGCTGGGGTAAGGTAGCCACTGACACTGATGGTTTGAACAACTGCAGAGGCATGTGAATTCTAAAAGCAAAATAGATTGCTTTATCTTCCTATGCCACTAGAAAAGCTTTTGCATCAAGAAAACGTTATATCTGTATGAACATATTTGTTTATTGATGTTGAATCGTGAAGGTTTTAAAAATATAGCTAGTATACTCCTAAATGATATCGTACAACTACTAGTTACAATTGTTTCTATAAAACTACATTTTTTTCTCACAAAAACTTTACCCTGGGAGTATATATTTTCTTACTTTCCCATATTTTCAAGTCAATCTCACTCACACATTTACTGTTGTTTATTTTGGCTTTTGTACCTGATTGTTGTCACAGTCCAATCTTAAGTTATAAGGTAATGAGAAAGTGAAATTTCTTTCGTGATGAATCAGATCTATTCTAACTTTTAAAAGGGGTGAACATTTTTCATTAAAAGTCCCTTCACTGAAATCAGTGCCTGATGCCTATGTAACAATAAGTGCATAAAGGCTGAACTGGGCATGATACTGGAATTTTGAGCTACCTTCATTGCCTTTCCTAGTTATCTATATCTATTGTATACTTGTTTCAGCTTGATAGAGGAACAGCCTTTTATCAAAGCATTTCAGCTTCAATACTAGGGGTAAATGAGCACAAATTAGCAGGAAATGGTTAACACTTTATCTTAATACAGCACTAGTTTTCTGAAAGAAAGACAAAGAGAAGTGTCTGTGTCTGTCACTTGTATTTCACTAATATCTACTGCAGTTATGATTGTTTTGACCCTCAGCCCTAGTATGTGAAAATAAAGTTACAATATGATTAAACAGTATGAAAGTTTATATATGTAATTTCCTAATTCTAGAACAGATTTTAAAGAACTTAGTTAAGCAAAATTTTCATTGAGTTGTCATAAAGTTAATATATTTGATATGTCTAGATAAATCTCAGTGACAAAGATCTGATCTTATAAGGCTTTTTGTAGAATTAGAATTGAAAGCATGCATCTGAAATGTCATGTTCCAGAAATAACCTTCCCAGCCATGAGTGACAGCAGACAAGTGTTCCCGAGTTGCTATGTAATTGATACGGTACCAGTTGATTCCCTTAAAAAGTCATCAGTGCTTAGCTGATACCATATGCATTTTATCAGAGCTATTCTTGAAGCTTCTCACTTTATCTCTCAGTAACATAACCTTGAACACACCCAATAGAAAGGAGTTTTTTAAGTTAAGCATATGTTACCATGCACTTTAAAATTTTACAGTTCTTAACAGTATATATACTGGAAAGCCTTTTGTTGAGTATTATCAAAACTTACAAAAATTAAAGACAATCTTGCCAAAGACTTTAAGTGCTCCACATTTGTACTCTGAAAGCTATAACAACTGAGAGCAAATTTATAAGTCATAGATCATACCAGGAATATAAATGACTTACTAGTACAGCAGAAACAAGCTACTAACCTGATTTCTCAAAGTGCCTGTTAGAGTGGGCGAAGCCCAACGAAATCTTCTTGAACAACGTCCTTATCCAGAGTAAGATTTTTTCAGACAATCCCAGCATGAGAATTGTAGAGCCTCTAACCATAAAAACAAAACTACACCGTCTTGACAGTGTAGTTTTGTTTTTTTGCAATCCCTACACCCGAGGCGAGGCGGGGAATGCTCGACTGCTCAGAAGTGCTAACATAGTTGTTTTGCTTTATATACCCCAGCTCCGCTGACAGGTCTGCCTCATCATGTCAGTGCCAGTTCTGATTGGTTTCCTAAAAGAAAGTATCTTTGGAGGGGGGATTTGCTCTCTGTAACCATACACCACCTGTTGGTTTGACTGACAACACTAAGTTTGGAAGCACAAAAGGGATTCACTGAGGAAGCTTCACCTGTTCCAAAGATTCTGATTTATAGTTCAGCTTCATTTATCATGTCCAGTTTACAAATTCTTGCAAAGTTCCTATGCCATAAACACAAAACTAAGAAAGAAATAAAGAAGCATTTTAACAAAAGATATGGACAAATCAGAAGTACTCAAATCATCAAGATTCACACTTATTTTCTTCCATCATAAAACATCCAAGAAGCTACCAAATGCATCTGTCAATCACCAGACTAAATAAGTAAGATGAGCTCAGACATGTGGCTGCACACTGTTAGGATACACTGTTTAAATTATTTTTCCATAACATTGGTTTTGGTGATTCACTGGAGCTCTGGGGGTTTTCATTGCTTCATTTGTGATTTTCCTCTTGGATGTTTCAGACAGTTAATATTAACAAACAATAGTATACGAAGTGCAGAAAAACAAATGTTGAAGCAAATTGACACAGACAAGTACTGTAATTTCTAAAAAACCTGATAAGTCTCCTAGCTTATTTTCTAGACCTGTGTAGGCCCTGTGTAGACCACAAAGTTCATCCATGGATGATAGCATACTAATTTGTGAACTTCCATTAACCTGGCTCTATCACTCTACATAGCAAGTGGTACCATTAGATTGGTTGCTTCTGAAACAGAAGTCAGAGTTAAAAGACTATCTGGAATGGGACATGCACAACATCATATTTGCCTGTTTCCATTGTTGTCTTCATATTCTAAAATCCTTTTCTTTCCCCATGATGTGGAAAATATATGGTGCATATCTAGTAAGCTATTTAAGCACATAACTGGCTCAAATATGTTTGAAGTCAAGCATGTGCTCAAGTGTTTTGGTAAATGGAGTCTTTTGGTCTGCTCTTACTGAGATCCAGATTGCAAAGATCTCCAAAGAATAGCTAGAGAAGTAAACACAGGCTGAGTTTTGTACTGACTGCTGCACTTGTGTTGGAAAACAACCTGAAGGAAACCTCCAGGAGTTGCTCCAGAAAATGCCAAGGAGAGAGACCACCACTGTGATTCCTGTAAGGGGCTATTATGCTATAGTTTGCAAATATGAAAGAAACAAGAAAGGACTCATTGCTGTGACTTCATAAATTCGTAATTTTGATGTGCCCTTTAATGTACCCATCCCGTAGCTTGTCAATTTTATGACTACATCATATTGCATGGTGTGTAGTCTCCACATTGGAACTATTTGGCCTCTGGCAGAGGCTGGAAGTACTGCGGCTCATTTCCAGCTTTGCGCTGCAAATCATTGCGCACAAATTTTAAAACTTACAAATGCAACTCTACATGTTAGTAGGGAGAAGCTAGCTTCTACTAAAAGGCATAAATTGTCCAAAGACATTTGTGTAAGGTTATGTAGTTTCTTATTCTAAATTAGCAGATGTCCTTTTTCCGCTGTAACTGTATGTTTTAAGTATTCCATAAAATATGAAATTTGGAGAAAGAGCAAAAGCTAGTGACTGCAACCATTAAATTTGGTCAACTAATGATGAGATCAAGGTCAATAAACAAAATCGTAAGAAAGTTTAGGAACCTGTGATAATTCCTAATCACAGATCCAGATAATGACAAAGATACTTTTTGCAGGCAGGTACACAAATTTGGGATGTTTATGAGTATTTCAGCATTTGCTTCAGTCTGCTATAGCTTTAAGTATATCTTGCCAATATTACTATAGTGTGCATATTACATTGTAGGCCAATACATTGAAGAAATAGCAGGTAATCTTCAACACAGCGAGACACTATAGTGTGGATACCACAAATCAATTTCTGATTCACTTTGATTAATTTTAATGATCTAATTGATGAACAGAACTGTACAAAATGAATGATTACTTTACTAGTCCTACATGAAATGAAATGCCTTGAAAGCTTGAAGTTCAAGCACAAGGACAAATCCTTTCTTGAACACTGAAAGCTTCAACATTCCACTTAATCAAGTTTTCAATAGGCTTCATTAAAGTAAAATAGCCTAATCAGTTTTTAAAAAAACAACCTTATTTTTCTTCATTATTTGTCAAAGACTAGTAGTGCACTAGATATTATAGCTGCATGGACAATATAGCATAAACCCTGCTTTCTTTCCTGGTCATTCAATCTATCTACACATGCTAATATGCAAACTGCATAAAAGAATCAGTGTCTTTCCCATTTAATTCTCTACTTACATTTTCCCTCACATACTTTGTTCATTGCTTCGTTCTTTCTTAAAGTCTGTTAAATCTCCTGTCATATATTATTTTCATTTCGCCTTGCCCTTCACTGAATATACAGATTCATGGGAGTAATCAAATAAACCATTTGGTGATCTTCAATAAAACTTTGCACTTCAATGAAACTTATCTTTGATAAGTTGCTGCCCTAAATCCTTGTAGAATTAACAAAGCATAACACAGAATGTATATAATAATATTATATTGCTGCTGAATTTTCATTCTTTTAAAGTCTACTCTTGAAAAAAGAACAAGTAGACTACGAGTACCCACCTTCTTTTTTAAACTTATAGAAATAACTATAAAATAATTCTCTTGACTGTTAAACTATTAGATACTAACCTGAAATCAAAATGCATTTCGCCCTTCAACAGCTCCCCTTCTCATGAGAATGCAGTAAACAGGACTTTATCATGACATTTTCAGCAGCTTTATGAAGTCCAGAAAATACCTTGTATTCCTAAGTGTGCTGTAGGTGGCTTCTGAACATCTGTTGATGTCATTGTTGATATCATTGATGAAGATATTAACCAACACAATCCCTGTATAGACCCCTGAAGGAAACTACTTCACACTATTTTCCATCAGGATATCAAGCCATTGACTACTATTCTCTAGATATGACCATCCAGACTGTTCCTTATCTGCTAAACAGTCCAGCCATCAAACCCATAACTCTACAACTTGGAAAGAAGGACATTGTGGAGTACAGTGTCAAAGACTTTGCAGAAGCCCAGACAGATAACATCAGTAGCTCTTCCCTTGTCCACTGATGCAGTCATCCTATTGTAGAAGCCATTAGGTTAGTCAGGCAGGACTTAGCCTTAGTAAAGCCATGCTGGCTGTCTTGGATCATCTCCTTGACCTCCGCAAGCCTTAGCATATGTTGTAGTTTGAAAAAATTCACATTTTCAAGTGTTAATTTTGGTGCTTTTATGCTGAAAAAGCATTTTATTTTGAAACTGGGGATAGCTTTCCCAGCAGACCCACTGCATCAGTGTCCTGACCTTACAGGTGATTGGTGGACAGAGTCTATACAAGGGAATGCACATCCTGCATTTTCCCCTTCTTTCTGGTGCATCTGGTAAGCCAGAGAGCTCCTCTGCAAAAGAGCTCACCCTCCACACAGGTTGGCTAGCAATGGCTCTTGGCTTATACACAGTAAGAATGAGAGAATTACACAGTAATGATGAGGCTGGAAAAGACCTTAAAGATCATCCAGTCCAAGCTGAAACCAACCAAGTAAACCTAACATCTAACACCTAGATCATGCCACTCAGCACTTTGTCCATACTAACCTTGAACACCTCCAGAGACGGCCACTTGACCATCTCTGTGGGCAGCTCATTCCAAAATCGGATCACTCTTTCAGTGAAAAACCTTTTCCTAATGTCAAATCTACCTGCCACCAAAGGGTGGAATACAGAAGCAGCCGCAGGGGCAGCTATGGCCCTCTTTTGCCCAAGAGCTTGAACACAGAGAGAGCAGACCTTTTGGACAGTGGCCAGCACCAGCTTGTCCCAGCTTCTGGCAGTGGGCCGAAGAGATGAGTCTCTGCCCACACCTGCAACCCCCTTTGTGGGACAAAACTGCTGACCCCCCCCCCTCTTTTTCTGAGGGCTCAAGTGCAGAAAGCCAGCACCAGCTGGTTCCAGCTCCTGGCAGTGGGCCAAAGAGAGGGCA